>OX377619.1:8915719-9211042 GCA_947397865.1 Polietes domitor
AGTATGACATAAATTGTCTAAGTCTAAAATAAATATAGAATAGAAAGTATGACAACTGATTTGGAAATCTCTGGCGTGAAGACAAGGTATACCAACAGAGAGTCAGTCACCCCCCATTGTTAATAAGAGTTTTAGTGTCCGTTCGCTAGGGATATTTTTTACTTCGTCATATTTGTCTTTATATTAATTCTGTCAATTTAAATTTTCCTGAGGCTGACTTTCGATGAGTGATGAAGTATTGAAAAATAAATAAAATACTGAGGATGGTGGAATTTAATATTTTTAAAAGGACGTTTGTTAACAAATAGTGGACTGAAACGTCTCTTTGTGCCTATAATGTATTATAGTTCTTTAAAAAATTGGACTAAAATTCTCTTCAGTCAATGAAAGTGCCCTGTTTCAGGCTAATCCCGAATGACCAAATTAACTCTATACGATATCAAAAATTCAGAATTTATTTTTATGCTATTTTTACGCTGACTGCGAGCTTGTAAGTAGTTACAAATTGATTAACACTCGATTTTTCTCTATATATGCTATTACCTTATGATAGAATTCTTTAAATGATTTTTCAACTTTGGAAGACATTTTGTGAAGCGGAATGTACCCGATGTCAGTACAGTGGAATTTCGTTAATAATAAAAAATTAGGTTGATATATTTGAATTATTTTTTCGTAGTTTACGTATGATTTATGGATCAAAGATTTATGGATCAAAGACGCAAAATATTTTTTAATTATGATTTATGAATTATTTTTATAAATAGCGCAAAAAACCTTTACAAATTAGATAACAAGCACTTTATTTTATTCTGTAATAGGTGGATTTTTTAGCCACGAAAACAAGGTCTGTAAAAAAAGTCTAGGATCTATAGATCCTAATAGAGAAAAAATCGTATGTCATTTGTGTATGTACGAACTGAAGAAGACATGATCCAAACAAGAAGGTCCATAACTTTCCTTCTCCCTCCTTCCATATATATTATATCCTTCTGATATAAGTTTGTTTGAGTTTACATTTGAAAATCAAAGATACTGATTTTCCATTTGTTTTTGTATTAGAGGGCTGTCCTTTATAAATAAAATCATATATATCCAGAAATATACAAAGAAAGTCCTATCCCACGTTTCAAATACTATTCCTTCCACTGATGTGTTTTTTTCTCTTTGGTTCTACTAAGGGATGATATTAATCTTGGTATTATTTTAAATTGTCACCCAACAAAGTATACTTTCAATTCAAAAATCTCCCTTAAAGGACATTTCGTGTGTCTCTCCATCACCCATCCACTTGAAGTGTTTACATATTGTGTGCGGCCACTTAAAAAAACAAAAGGGACTCAAGAAAGAAATCCTGGCGTAAATGATATGACAAGAATGGTAAAGAAATTAAAGTATTTGCTTTTGCGTTAAGGAATCAATTATCCTTGATGTGGCGGCCTTTAAGGGTTCATGTAGCAGACGCACCGCAAAAGCACTAAAGTGTCATCAGGAACAAAGGCGCTAATATGCAACACGTGCATTTAGACACGTG
The DNA here is from genome assembly GCA_947397865.1 of Polietes domitor. Taxonomy (NCBI): domain Eukaryota; kingdom Metazoa; phylum Arthropoda; class Insecta; order Diptera; family Muscidae; genus Polietes; species Polietes domitor. The sequence goes on from OX377619.1 coordinate 8,917,254, forward strand.
CTGGCGGATGCACGCACATCCTATAACCATAAACACTCCATCCAAATGAATGCTTAATGGAAATATGGTCGAAAGAAAATGTTAAAGGATAGCCAACTACACACATTGTTGTGAAACAGGATCTAAAATACAAATACCGTTCTTTCATGTTTTTTGGTACTTCAGGAAATCAATGCGAAAGTTAACTCTGGCCATGTTGTGAAATTGACTCCAGCCAAAGCATTCTGCTGGGAAGCCCAACATCTGTACTTTTAGCCAGCCCATCAATAATTTACGTTTCGCCATGAGTTTTGCCTTTCCTTTTGCAACAGCAACAACATGATGCAGCAGCACACCGAGTTAATAGTGTTGGAGCAATGTTTAAAGGATGCCATAAAATCTCAGGAAAACAAAGTTTAATTTCCGCTTTTTATTTTATGTGGTAAACAACCAACACACCAACACCACCACCACCACATGTACTTTAGAAACTAAGCCTTAATTTCATCCTCCCTCACCTCATAGACCACATTGCACCACACCAAACCCCACACAACACCACACCACCACAACCCAAAAACTTCAGTCCCATCCTAGGTTTTAAATTTTTTAAGTTTAAAACTTCGATTTTCCTTTCTCTATCTTCTGGTCGCCGTTAATGTGGTTTTGTAAAAGTTTGTCTGTGCGACGCACACAGTGGAGGATTTTGCAAACAAAAATATAATTTTTAAATTTCGTTCTAGTTTTAAGGTTTATAGATAAAAGATTATCAATAAACAGAATAAATTATTTTGATGACTCTTTTTTATTCATTGAGGCATACTAATTCAAAAAATTTACATAGAATTTTTTTATGGACATTTTGTTAATTTTAAACTAAAATACCAATTTTCGTCGAAATTTAATATTTACACTCTCATTTTGGAAATCACATCTGCTTATATGTTCGATTAAAGGAAATTACGATTGTGACAAATGCGAATTTAATTTTCATATAGAAATAGTGATTTAGGAGCAGTCTTCAAAAAAAAATTAGGAAAACTATTTTTTTCTACAGCAAATTTTTTTTAATATAAAAAAATTAAGTTGATACATTTGAATGATTTATTCGTCGGTTTTTATATATATTTTTCCGATATTTAATATGTAAGCTGCAGGTATTTATTATTTTATTTTTCATTCAATATTTCGACCCTTTTGGAGAATCAGCTTCAGGTGTTGAATTGTAAATAAGAGTTGTTTTTCTTTAAGCGATAACAAAACCCTAAATAAAAAAATTAATTTCACTCAAAATAAAAAAATTATTTTTCGAAATTGTCACCAACAGCATTATAAATTTGTGTTTCATTAGACTCTTTTCTTCTCAAAAACAGACTCCTCATTTGGTGACAATTGAAATTGTATTTTTTCCTATGATGAAAATTTTAAAATTAAGACTTTTCGAAAAAGATCTTCCAAAAAACATATATCAAGTTTGACCCTAGTAATTTTGTTATATAAGCTGGCGTGTAATTTTGCTATTTAAGCGAGACACATTTTTTGTAGAGCATTTTAATCCTTACATCTTTTTAATAAATAATTTTAATCTAAAAATAAATCCTTAAAGGACTTTTTTGATTTGCTTGAAAAAAAGGCACAAATTGACAAATTGATAAAGAGAGTACCTAGAGGATTATGATCTTCCACAAAAATGATCCCCATAAAATTCCACAATGTAGTTCTGACAATAAGAATTCTCTCGCTTAGTATAATGACCAATGAAAGAAAACTTGGACCTGCAGTAAAAAGAAACTCAGACCAGCTCTGCCCTTTCAGAATTATATGGTCGTTACTCAAAAAATGCTGTTGGACAGTGTTATTTTTTACATTAAGTGCACAAATTGCAAATAATAAATATTATATTTCGATTTTTGAATTTTTTTTTTGAGTAAAAAATTTAAATTATTAAAGACAAAGAAGAGGGCGCCAATTTTAGAACGTATCTACTATGCGTTCTTAGATCACGAATATCAACACAAAAACAAAATCGCTTAGCCAAAATAAAAATAAAAAATCATGTAGTTTTTTCATTATTTTTCCTCTATATTTATCCATAGGTCTTTTACACAAAGACATTGTTTTTTTATTTTATTTATTTTTTTGTGCCAGCAATTTTTTTCGAAAAAAAAAAAATCATTTGTTTCTCAATTCTTTGGAGATGGTACCTAAACCACTGTTTCTACATGTCATTCGCAAAAATTGTAGTCATTATACAAAACAAAATATTTTTTCCAATATTTTGCTACTTTTATGGGTTTTCGTAGCAGCAAAAAAGTTTTTTTTTTCAATTCCTCGGAGACTGTGCATAAGCCACTGCAACATCCGTAGACATCATAAGTACCTTTAATTAAGCATATAAGCAGTGTTATCTGACTTATATTTCTAAAATGCGAGTGCAAATATTAAATATAAATCTTCAACGAAAATTGGAATTTTAAAAAATAAAAAAACAAATAATAAATACCCATAAACTTTGCGAGTTTAGAAAGAAACTTGGCATATAGATTTTTTTCAGGAGAATGGTTAATTTTAAACTAAAAAAAAATAAATTAAAAATTTTTATTTTTAATATTTAAAATTATATGTAGCATAAATGTATTTTTTAACTTTATAAATTTTACGTATTTCCTCTTATAAAAAAAATGTTTATATCTTTTGTTCACGGACTAATGAAAAAAGCATCATTCTTATTATTTGTCTACTGAAATTCAGATTGATTTTACAAAAAAAATCGTAAAAAATATATGCCATAATTTCACCACTTCCAAACTCACACAGTCACTACAAAAGACACCTAAGAACACTACTTTAAAATTTCAACAAAATGGATTAATTTAATCATTACGAAAATCGAAAAAAAACAAATAAAATTGTAAAACCTTCAACTTCAATATGTTAAAAATGATTAAAATTGCTTTTAAAACAAAGTATAACACATTAAAATCGGTTAAGTATTTCAGGAGTTACAGGCGATTTAATGAACACACATTTTTCAAAAAATCATATTTTTTTCACTATAGAATTGGTCATAACTCTATTTTTTCCCAAAAATACGTATACAATTTTTTTAGGAGAAGAATACAGACAAAAACTTTCAAAACAATCGCAGCTATCGAGGTCAATCATCGCACATTGGTCCCAAATCCATTTTTTATGGCATAAAGTCGAAAAATAAACATACAGTCTTGTAATTTTGCACATTTGCTAGACATATCATACGCAAAAAATAAAATTGGGCCGATCGGACCACGCCCACTACCACTTCCCATATAAATTCAATATATGACCAACATAATTATCACCCTGTATTGGTACAGGGTGACCAAAAACAACATTTTATGAAAGCTTAAAAGAATGAAGAGTTGTTTATTTTGACGAAATGTGTTTTTCTAAACATTATTACAAAAGCAAAATATAGCATACAAATAGTATACTTTAAACTGCAATTTAAATAATTATTTCAAGAAATAAAGTAAAATGTATACATGTGTACAAAAAGGTGAATGATGTTGTATACCATTTTAAAGATACTTTCAATACCTTTTAAATAAAGTCTTGATGGGTCTCGTACACAAAACTAATTCAAAGATATAATCATATATATGTCTATGGCTAATCAAAAACTGTGCTAAAATAAAATGACAATTTTTGGAGTTTGCCGAAAAATGCTGACGAGATATTAATTCCACCATAAACTACAACCTCAGACGAACACTTTCACATTTACACTTTGAGTCAAGTTGAGTCATACATATAACTTTTGGTCCACGACATTTATAGATTATGTTCTCTACAAATCACAAAATTACAATACCTATGAATACTTTCAAGACCACAATAATCATAAAATGTTAAATATAATTTTTCAACTACTAACTCTTGCCGTCAATTTTCATAATATAGTCACTTTATTATTTTCTTTTTAAGTCTTGATTTTAATTAATTTGTAAAACTGCTTTATATCAAAATTAATCCCCCTTTTTTTGAACCGCAAAGTTTAAGTACCATTCAGGCTTGTGGTGTTGCCACCTAATTTTATCCAGTATATTTTCTTGATTGCTTGGGGTGTTGCCATAAAGAAAATATATACACATTTACCACTTTCCAATTTTAATTTTTTTGAATTTCTGCAAAAAAATGGATTTGGGACCATAGTGCATCGTACCGCTTGACATGGAATGTCCCATTTATTGTATTTGCAAAAAATGTCCTCAAAACGTATTATAATGACACATTTCACTCAATATCGAATTTGTTCATTCCTCAAATTTTTAACATAGTTTTTTTTTCATTATCCCCCACTGTTGCCACAGCAGCAGCATGAATTGCGATAATAAATGTTTTCTGCCATGTTTGAAAAGTACTTAACAGTGTCGCATTAGAAAAGTTTTATTACTGTCTCCACAACCACTAACATATTCAAAAAGGCTCTGAATTTCCGTTTGACGTTGATTCTCCGTTTCGTGAACTGCGTTTAAGGCTTGCTTGGCTGGCTGGATGGCTGGCTGTTAAGGCTCGAATGTCTTTAATGAGGATGTCATTGATGGCTGTTAATTGCTTAAAAACAATACGGATTTTATTATTTAAAGTTGTTGCGAAAACTAAGGGGGGATGGGGGAGGTATTAATGAAAGTATTCTGTAGACACTTTTGAGTTTAAGTAGTTTGTGGTAGGGGGAGAGAGGGGCGTGGATTAGCACTTTAATGGGATTGAGTAGAGTACTGCAAAAGTTTAATGCATTTTGAAAAGTGCGTTTATAGCTCGAGACCGCCTTCTTCCTGGCAGATAGTCTCTTTGGGGGGGAATGAAAATGGCCTATGAATCATCATCATCAACAGTGCATTTATGCTGCAGATTGTAAATCTGTCGGATAGTGTGACAGCGAATACTTGCCCCGAACATGCCATAAAACAGAGATCGAGCAATTACATTGTAAAGTGATTTATGTTAAAGTTGCTCTATTAAGCGCTGCTTATTTATGCATTCGCAGAATTCTCGAGAGACAACAACTACTACTTTCAACCCCTCGTTGATGCCATTTCGATTTGTAATGCATAAAAATAAATGCGAGTACTTAAAAGAGGCAATAATTCAAAATTCTCCCTCAGATAAATCAAAAAAAGAGTGGCAACATTAAGTCGCACCACTAATGAATGGATGGATTCGCGAAACCATAAAACCATCCAGAATTTAATTTCAATTATCCACACCAAGTGTAGTTCCATTCTGTTCGCTTTAAATATCCTAATTGTCTAATTTACGAAACGCAAAATCCCAACAACTCGCACCCAAAGTAATAATCATAAAATGAATGTTAAATACTTTGGCAAAATGGCAACAATGGCTGCAATAAAACTCATTGAAAGCACTTTCTGCTGGACATTTACGGCGAAGTCCGTCCAGTCAAGCGTTGAACACTTGTTGGTCCTACTCAGGCCAGTTGGGTCGGTCGTTACCCCACTAGCCAAAATGCCAAAAATCATCGAACATTGAGCAACAGCCAAACAAAACGAGCAGAGCATAGAAAACAATCATCACCATTTTACCAAATGAAATTAATATCAAACAAACATTTATAGGTTGTTGTCTTCTCACCCAAATCGTCATTCCATGCCATCCACCCACCCTCACCCCCTGCCAGTGTCATTGGCGGCAACAACATCACGTAGCAATGACATCATTGCTGCAAACTGTGTGTGCGTTCACAACTTCAAATACAACAATAACACCGAGAGTACTCATTGTTTACACAGTGAGCACTTACGGGCGAATTGGCAACCCAATCGTTTCAAGTGTTACTCGGGGGATGCATTAAATGCCAAAAATGAAAAGGCGAACCCAGCCCAGCCCATCGAAGCGACCATCCCAACCAACAGTTACGCCAGCATCAGCACCAACATGAACAACTAAACCAAGCCAACCGAAAACAATACTCGAACATTCAATAAATGATGCGGAATTTTCGGGTATTAACAAATGTCTGGCTTATATTAACTTTGCAATAATCGAAACGTTTTTCACCCAAATAGTTCAGCAGGGGCACAGGTTTAAATTTAGCTCCGAATTTAGGGACACTTGCCTATTGAAACTAAAATTGGGACTAAGGGACAATTTCTTTTCATCATGGCCAATTAAAATATTCATTAGAAAAACTGATTCGAGCGATTTAATTGGCAGCTGTGATAGTAAAAAACTATAATCGAAAATATTTTGAAAAGAAAAAAATAAAAACAGAAAATTATAATAATTACACTGGGGATTAAAAATACCCTTTGTTATTGGCAACTCTGGGCAAAGCCATCTGGTTCGTTTAAACGGACGTTTCGCCTCATTATTACCAACTCATTTCTGAATAAAATATAATGCATAAGAGGACCTAGAAGTCCCTTTCAGTGAATACAAAATTATATCGCGTATTGGCTCATTGATTGGGAGAATCTCCCAAGGCTCTTTCGAAGATGTTTGAGGAGGATCTTTTTATTTTTATTTTAAATTTTATTTTTATTTTTATTTTTATTTTTATTTTTATTTTTATTTTTATTTTTATTTTTATTTTTATTTTTATTTTTATTTTTATTTTTATTTTTATTTTTATTTTTATTTTTATTTTTATTTTTATTTTTATTTTTATTTTTATTTTTATTTTTATTTTTATTTTTATTTTTATTTTTATTTTTATTTTTATTTTTATTTTTATTTTTATTTTTATTTTTATTTTTATTTTTATTTTTATTTTTATTTTTATTTTTATTTTTATTTTTATTTTTATTTTTATTTTTATTTTTATTTTTATTTTTATTTTTATTTTTATTTTTATTTTTATTTTTATTTTTATTTTTATTTTTATTTTTATTTTTATTTTTATTTTTATTTTTATTTTTATTTTTATTTTTATTTTTATTTTTATTTTTATTTTTATTTTTATTTTTATTTTTATTTTTATTTTTATTTTTATTTTTATTTTTATTTTTATTTTTATTTTTATTTTTATTTTTATTTTTATTTTTATTTTTATTTTTATTTTTATTTTTATTTTTATTTTTATTTTTATTTTTATTTTTATTTTTATTTTTATTTTTATTTTTATTTTTATTTTTATTTTTATTTTTATTTTTATTTTTATTTTTATTTTTATTTTTATTTTTATTTTTATTTTTATTTTTATTTTTATTTTTATTTTTATTTTTATTTTTATTTTTATTTTTATTTTTATTTTTATTTTTATTTTTATTTTTATTTTTATTTTTATTTTTATTTTTATTTTTATTTTTATTTTTATTTTTATTTTTATTTTTATTTTTATTTTTATTTTTATTTTTATTTTTATTTTTATTTTTATTTTTATTTTTATTTTTATTTTTATTTTTATTTTTATTTTTATTTTTATTTTTATTTTTATTTTTATTTTTATTTTTATTTTTATTTTTATTTTTATTTTTATTTTTATTTTTATTTTTATTTTTATTTTTATTTTTATTTTTATTTTTATTTTTATTTTTATTTTTATTTTTATTTTTATTTTTATTTTTATTTTTATTTTTATTTTTATTTTTATTTTTATTTTTATTTTTATTTTTATTTTTATTTTTATTTTTATTTTTATTTTTATTTTTATTTTTATTTTTATTTTTATTTTTATTTTTATTTTTATTTTTATTTTTATTTTTATTTTTATTTTTATTTTTATTTTTATTTTTATTTTTATTTTTATTTTTATTTTTATTTTTATTTTTATTTTTATTTTTATTTTTATTTTTATTTTTATTTTTATTTTTATTTTTATTTTTATTTTTATTTTTATTTTTATTTTTATTTTTATTTTTATTTTTATTTTTATTTTTATTTTTATTTTTATTTTTATTTTTATTTTTATTTTTATTTTTATTTTTATTTTTATTTTTATTTTTATTTTTATTTTTATTTTTATTTTTATTTTTATTTTTATTTTTATTTTTATTTTTATTTTTATTTTTATTTTTATTTTTATTTTTATTTTTATTTTTATTTTTATTTTTATTTTTATTTTTATTTTTATTTTTATTTTTATTTTTATTTTTATTTTTATTTTTATTTTTATTTTTATTTTTATTTTTATTTTTATTTTTATTTTTATTTTTATTTTTATTTTTATTTTTATTTTTATTTTTATTTTTATTTTTATTTTTATTTTTATTTTTATTTTTATTTTTATTTTTATTTTTATTTTTATTTTTATTTTTATTTTTATTTTTATTTTTATTTTTATTTTTATTTTTATTTTTATTTTTATTTTTATTTTTATTTTTATTTTTATTTTTATTTTTATTTTTATTTTTATTTTTATTTTTATTTTTATTTTTATTTTTATTTTTATTTTTATTTTTATTTTTATTTTTATTTTTATTTTTATTTTTATTTTTATTTTTATTTTTATTTTTATTTTTATTTTTATTTTTATTTTTATTTTTATTTATATTTTTATTTTTATTTTCAAGTAGTAATTTGATTAACACACCAATCCACTCAGAAAAGTTCGTTAGATCTTCAATGTAAATTACCGAAATATAATTAATCAGGTCAAATAATTGTTTGCGAATTTTTTTCATTTTGTATGTGATCGTTAAAGCGAGTACAACATTTTAAACAATTATAGTTATAAAAAATACTCAATGTAATTGAATTGTCCCATTGTTAAATCTCATAATCGATAAACTAGTTGTTTCAATGGTGGAAGAACTATTTCATTTCTTCTGACATTCTTAATATCTACTCAATGATTATTTGAACAACCATAATTAATATATAAAATCTAGTTGTCATCCTATGATTCTAATTTTTGCTCTGGTAGATCTTTTCCTAATCACATTACCTATGGATCGAGTATTAATTTATTAAAAAAATGTCGTTACTCAAACAAAATACAGTTAAAATTGTTTTAATAAAAACGGAGGAAAACCGAGCTAAAAGTATAGACAATTTTGAACGAGGTTAAAAACCATAGACTCTGTTTGAAAAGTCAACAATTTGATTCGAAGGAGTTGTACTTTAACCCAATTCAAGCTTCCCCTCCAAACCAAGAAACCTGTTTCTTTTGATGTTGCCTTTTCTTGTAACAACACCACTCAGCTTTCAGTGCAAGTGTTTTAAATTTCAGCGATATTTTTGCTAATACGAAATTCTTTTAATTTTCGCCACCATCAGCACCAGCTTTTGGTTTTTGTTTTTAGCCAAAGATGCATATCTCATAAAGTCTTCCTCGTTCGTGTTTCGTCTCTTTTTATTGTTTGAATATTTGTGGTTGCGACAAATTTACGACTTCCGTTTTTCATTAAAAGACAAAAAGATAGAAGAACAGTAGGCGAGGAGGCAAGGCAGTCCCCCCCCCCCCAACATACACGTTGCCAACAAATGCTGCAAACGTACGAGTACGAGTATGGAGCATATCGTACTAACTCATGTTCGTACATGTGCGTTCGTGTGTTCCAGGCATTAGACGCAATAGACAGACAGACACACTTGCATTGGAATCTCCGGCTGGCTTCCTAGGCCCTGACTGCGTCATAAAGTATACTTAGCATAGATCACATTACAAAAGTTGGAGATACGAGGAAAGTACGAGTATATCGTCGTGGTGCTCTCTCTCTGCAAATGGCTTCCAGCGTTTTTGTCATAACACCATCCGACCATCCGACAGGCAGCCAGCATAGCCTGTCTTCCTGCCAGCCAGCCAGCCTGCCTGCCTTGGCGTGAATTGGATGACTTGGGATGGCTGTCTGTTAAATGTAATAATTGCCTTAAAACTGTAACGATTTGTCACGTGCTGTTGTTACAGTTTCCACCGCCGCTGCTCCACTGAAACAATGGCTGAGCGGAAGAGTGCGGATGGCAGCAGAGGAAGAGTGTAAGTCTCCGTCTCAGTGTCAGTGTGGTAGCAGCCGTCACTGATGTTATCGCATTACCCAGAAAAGCTGGTGGTTGGTGTGTGTTTGTCGTGAGGCACCCAGTGTTGTATTCGGTCCCATTCAGGTTGGTGTCTGTTGTTTTTGGTGTAACAATTTCCAGCTTATCACAAACTGTCGCTACGAATTTTACGTTTTATAGACGTGTATTTTCGAATAGAATTATTTTCATACTTCTTGTACATTAGACGGGGTCGAATTTAACTCGAATACTTATATGATTTAAAAATATTTGTCTTTTTTCCATCAAAACGTAACCTTATCATCAAACGTAACCTTATTCCTACTGTGCCCCAGTACTGTCCAGTCTTGATAGCTAGTATGTGGCGATAAAAATAAATAAAGGAGGCATGATAGTTCCGCCCTTCTTAAGTACAGGAAGAAATGTACACAACTTACAAGTGTAATTCAGAAAACATCAATTGAAATTATGAATTTCCAATTGAAATTCTAACTCATCAATTGATAATTTCAGAAATTCCATTTGAAATTCAGAGCACATCAATTGATATTCGTAAAATATATGAATTTCAAATGCTAATTTCGGAAAATCAAATGAAGTGTTCTGAATTTGAAGTAGAATTTCTGAAAATTAATTAACGAGTTTGGTATTTCAAATGGAAGTTCTGATAATCTGTTAATGAGTTCTGAATTTCAAATGGAATTTTTGAATTGATGAGTTCTGATGTTTCAAATGGAATTTCTTAATATCAATTGATCTTTTCTGAATTACACTTATAAATGGTGTAGTATAATTGGTTTACAAATAAGCGCTCATTTGCACCTTCAGACCAACAACACAATATTTCAATAGTAAATTTATTATAACCCTAAAAGTATGCATTGCAAAATACACATGTTTCAATCAGTCGATAAATTTATATGGATATTTGGGCCGGATATTTGGAATGATTTATTAATTATCAACAAACGGTAGGTCATTGTCCACTGATTTTTTGCATATGTTGAGCTGATATATAAAACCTTTGCTATTTATTAACTTATAAGATCTGGTTGGCATCAATTAAAAGACACAAGGAGTTTTATCCGAGATTTCGAAATGGTAAAAAGTAAAACATTTCATATGGGCTTTGGGCATGACACTGAGAAATTTTATTTAATTGTGGACTCAAATGATATCACTAGTAATGATTTATATTAACTTATGCAGTAGACAAAGAAATATATGACGATTTTTCATTGTAAAATATATGTGGGAGGTAAGCGTGGTTGTGGGCGGATTTAAACAAAAACCTTTTTTGTTATGACAATATGAGGGATGTGTGCGAAATTTCAAGATCCTAGCTCTATAAATTATTATTTTTGCTGAAGCTTGTAAGAAAATATTCCACAGTGCGGAGCCCACTTGCCGCAAATTATATTTGAAATACTAATGGCCATTTTAGGTGATTCAGATAATTTGAATATATATATAAAATGAAATTGTTTGAAAAGTAATAAATAATTTCAATATAAAGTTTCTAGACGAACAACCTGTAAAAATTTATATATTTATATATTTTTTGAAATAAAATATTTTCGTTTTCTTTCATTTTTGGTAACAAAATTTTACTTTTGCGAAAAAATTGAAAAATTTGTGTGTTCAATTTTGAGATGAATGTACAGATATGGCGATTTGTCGCCAAACGTGGCGAATTTTAAATATGTTTGGCGACTTTATTTTCGATTTGGCGACATGGCGATTTATAAAATAGTTGGCGATTTGCTTGGCCAATTTTAGAAAATGTTAAATGGTGGACGAAAAAGAAAAATAAAATATATGACCAATTGAGAAGTACTAAGGAGCTTGGAACATTGAAAATGGTATCGTGTGAAAACACCTAGTGCACAATTCAAAGAATGAAGGCTTATTTTAAAAATAATTGAATTTTTGGTCTTTTGTTGTTTTTACTGATGAAACTCCAACTTAAAAAATCAAAAAAAACAAACCATTTTCAATTTAGAATGGAGAAATAATAATTAAAAAAAAATAATAAATGTAGTCGGCCGAATGCTATATGCTTTCATTGAGATTTGTTTCTTTTTCGTTCCATTTAAAATACCTGAAATAATGTTTAGGGTCCATGAAAACGGGAGGAGGAGGGATATATCGACCCAATATTGTTGTCAACTAGTAATCCCTGCGTTGAAAGTGCATTCCGTATTATGAATTATGGCTAAACTAGGTCACGGAATAAGAAATAGCTTGAACTTTTTCTAGGAATGATAAACACAAATAAAATATGTTTTAAAATAAATTTAAATTATCTGAATTCCATACATTTTTACGAGAACTAAATATAAAATGGAATTTGTCGACATTTTAACAAAATTTGAAGTTTATTAAATTTGGCGGTTTTTTATTTGATTAATTTGGCGATAGAGTTACAAAATAATCTGACAACCCTGGTACATCCTCTGAAAGTAGTGGTTCCATTAGAGGTACCAACGTTGTCGATTTTTTTATAAAAGTTCAATATAGTAGTAGGATATTCTAAGAAAAAATGTTGTGCTTCGGTAAAAAATAACAATATATCTCTCAAATGCTTGGCTCTGGACAGTGTGGCTTGAAAAAAAAAAAAACAAATTTGTAAATAAATTTGCATTCTATTAATATAGAAGCAAAATGGTCTTGAGCCAGGACAATATCCCAGTTCAAATCAAATATTGATTACAGACCAAAAAATGCAAACGAAAAAACTAAAAAAAAAAAAATTAATATGAGGGACAACAAATCCAAAATGTTTTTAACCATCATTTTAAGTAATTGTTTTCTAAATTAACTCTTGTGGCCTGGCTGGACCCAAGAAAATTCCTCCCAAGTTTTGATAGGTCAAGTTGTTTTCTTTTAATTCGACCCCGTCTATAGTATATAGTACATACATACGTTCTTTTGTTGAAAAACATGTCTTATTTTCCTCTAGTTTTCATGGAGCAACTTGCTATCCGCCCATAACACCCCCCTCCCACATCCCGCACTGCCAAGGCTTTGCTTTGGTTTGCTGCCATTTCTCTGGCTATGTGGTAACAATTTCATTATATTCCTGGCTGATGCTGGCTTTTTTGTTGCTCTCTTCCATAGCTGATAAGAATCTTGGTGTTTTGTGTCCTTTAAACGATTTTCCGTTTATTTCCTTGCTGCTGCTTCATCGTCGTCGTCGTCTTCTTCTAAACATATTGTCAAACAATTTTCTTTTTATTCCACTTTCCATTTGGCTGTCGTGTGGGCTGGCAGGCGGGAGGCAGATCATGGTGGGGCTGGGTGCGTATCATGACATTGGTACTTATACCAAAATCAATGCCGAATATTACAAAAAGTAGAAAGTTTTCCTGCTGTATTGTGCAAAGTGTTTGCAAGATTTATGAGTTTTTATTTTCACACATACACACACTCGCACACATGTACATACATATGTGCAGATACGTGCCCATGAGTGCACATAGCCCACCCATACCTTTTGCAAACATCTTTGTTGTTTTTTTGTTGGCCCCCACCCAGACCACGTAGCAATGCCTTCGTATTGTTTGGCGTAGTTTTGCTTTAAACATCAGTGGCCTCGGCATCATCATCCGGAGCATATGCTCGATTGTTTTGATAAGTATCTGGATGTCGTTGTTTCCTTCTGCTCACAATTATTGTTCGTTTGCGTTTTCGTTTTTTTTTGCTCCAGCTTACGAACAACGACTGGGAGATGACATTGTCCTTATGTATGTAACATGTTGTTCCGTGTAATTTCCTCTTATTAAGCTGTCATGAGTTTTTTTGTTTTTGCTTTGCACTGCGCCATCGCATGAAATTATCATTCTATTTGGATTGAAGATATGATCCCCCCCATTTAAGATTTCCTGACACTTAACATGAAGGGACATGATCTTCTTTTCAAGTAAATTGGCTGGCAATGGTTATTGTTTGGCATTTTTATGAGACTTGGTTGAGGGCAGAGCAAATCAAAAATATATCACTTCGTCCTGCCTCAATTTATATGAAATTGGGTTGTAAGATCAAATATAATATTAGAAAAATATATAAATTTGTTCCTATTGATTTGTTCTCAAAACACCACAAATACTTGATGGCGATATGGGAAGAATTCGAAAAGAAAACATTTCGAAATAAATAAAATTGTGCGAGCAAATAATACTGATTATTCGAAATCAATAGTTTTATGAAAAATTTTCGATTCGTATTCTTTTGTCACAAACGATTTATGTTTATCCCAAACCCTTTGACAAAGGTTACATTTATAATTATTATGTGAAACTTTTGTTGCAAACGGTTATTTTGTTTGTCACAAACAACGTGTATTTATCCCAAGCAAACGGAACGCATTACAAATGGAATGACAAACTTGAGAAAAATAAACTATGTTTGCGATAAATGTCCTCCAAACGTTGCTATTGTATTGGTTGTTCAGAGAATTACATACATGTAACGACATTTTGAGGGGGAAGCTATATTTCCCCTTTTGCACATTCATGTGTTGAATCGGCATTGGAAACATTGTGATCCTTACATTTTAGGCATAGGAAATGTTCAGCAATATTACTTAAAACACTACGAGGAACATTTTAACCCTCTAGCTCCCCAATATAAGGGTCTTTTTGATCCCTTTTATCCAAAAAATAAAAAACACTCCTACAGCAGCAAAATATTTGCCATAAAATCCGAATATTCCAAAACCAAAATGCAACTTAAATGCCAGAAATAGGTCAAAAGTTCATTTTCGGGCTAATGACTCACTTTTTTAAAATTGATGCAAAAGTTTCCAATAAATCTAAATTTTGTTGGAGGGGTGGGGGGAGGGGAGGAAATTGAAAAAATATTTCATTATCAGAATCTTGTTCCAACGCACTTCATTCACATGAAAATCGATTGATAGAGTTTTAAAGTCTATTAGTCCATTATTCCAATTAGTTCGCAGTTCATTCTTGGTCTAAAAAAGACCTCCTGGAGTACTTTGAGTTCATATCTGAAGTGATTTCGAGAATACAAAATTTTAATAAATTCTATTAACTTTGTTGCTTAAGTAATTTTTGCCACATATTAAGAATCAATTTTCTTTATCTTGAATTTCAATTTCATGGACTTTAATTTTCTCCACGTCCACTCGGAACGTGAAGACGGACGTTGTATGCCTTCGTCCCTCCTTCATGGCCAATCCTATTATATTCATGATGGCCACATAACTATTGGCCATTAAGAACATACTTTGTTATACTTTATTTGCCTCCACGTACGTACCACAAACATACACACCGCACACCAGAGGGATATTCTCCTCGTCCTTGTCCTCTTGGCCAGCACAAGACAGGCCAACTACATATTTATAATACAACCAACAAAGGTGAAAATAATATGAATGTAATAAAAACATTGTGGAAATGAAATAAAAACCCCAAAAAAAAAAACAACAACAGAAGCAGGAACCAGCAACCGAACATACAACACAAACAAGCCGCCACACTTCTCAGCAGATCTTCCTTCAGAGTCGGAGTATCTGAGAACAACGGACAACACAATATTCTGCAAACAGAAGCAATAAAATGCTGTAACAAATAAAACGCAAATAAAACTAGCAAAAGAATGAACGAATGAAAGAAGCCCAGTCCTAGTCCACCATGTTGACCTTAGCCGGGGAGCAGTGGACATGGCCACTGTGTGTTGCTGGTTATGTAACCAGACATGGTGATAGACAACAGCCTCACATTTGTGGGCAACGAGTACAACAGCAAAACTCATGATTATGCTGGCATCGGCAAAATATGGCCAGTGTTTGTCCGTGTGTGTGTGTGACAGCAGAGAGAGCTGGAGCAGAATAAGAACAAGGAACTGTTGTTAAATGAAGCATAAAACAAGTCGAGTTAAAGCAAGAAACAAAAGGTGCTGGTGATGTGCAGAGTCCGCAGGAGCAGAGCATGAGAAGAATCAATTGATAAGTAGCTTTGTTATGGGCCAAATGCTACAGTTTGGGTAAATGTTGGTAGTTTGACCTCCCCACACCCCCCGGCCCAAAAAAATATGAGGGCCAATTGTGGCTACTTAAACAAAGATTCGTATGTGCTGTGTGCACTGTGTGAGGAAATGAATTGATTCTAAAGTTAAAGAGGAAATGAGTTCAGTGATTTTTTTCTAAAAGGAAAAGAGGTGGAAATTTTTAGAAGATAAAACAAATGATCAGTGAAACGAAATCATATCCGCAACAAAGCTCGCTCAGTGTTCGGGATCGACAGCTTCAATGGGGTCTGATAATATGGGTCCGGAAGTTGCCAAGGGCTGATTCGGTCAAGTTTAGACTGATCCAATCGATTGTAGTGACACTTATGGCATAGAAGTATCCTTCTGAAAAAAAGTTTAAAGCTCTACACGACTAGTATCGGAGTTTTGGGAAATTAACGGGCTGAATAACATTTTTAAGATTGTATTTTTAAAATAAATATTTAATTTATTTGAAAAACATGAAATCATATTTCTGGTCTAAAACTAACTAATTGAGAATGAGCGATGCTTTTTAATTTTTTCTTACTCATAACATGGTCAGTGTAGTCTGAACGAAACCATATTTTAATTTGAGGTACAACAAATCTAAAATGTTCATAAACTTCCTTTTAAGCAATTGTTTACTAAATTAACTCTTGTGGTCTGGCTGGATCCAAACATTTTTTTAAATTTATTTTTAAATTCGATCCCGCCTACAGTACATACATATATATACATAAGTTCTTTTGTTGAAAAATGTTCCTCTAGTTTTCATGGAACAACTTGCTATCCGCCCATACTCCACCCATTCCGCGATTTAATTTAACACGAGAATAAGTCCATGTAAAACGTAATCGAAACTTTCCTTAGGTTCTGCGATATTAATGAAAGTTTGCGATTTTTTTCTGAATAAAGGAAATAAAACTACATTTCCTGATTTCAAAAAAAAAAATTGTACACTAGGGTGGATCGAAATTTTGTCATGTGGTAATTTTAAAAAATTCGTTGCTTTTTTCTGGTAGTCGATAGAAATATATTTCCTTTGGCTAATTTTTAACAAATTGTTTCTAGTTTAATAAAAAATATCATATATAAAAAGTAAATGATTGTTCATAATTGCCTAATTCTCTGTAATTTTTCTAATAACCAAAAAAAAATTCCATTTGATTTTTAAAATAATTTTTTATTAACAGCTAATAGTGTCAGTAAGACGCTTAGTAAGTTTCACAATGGTGTCATTGCTACCTACTCTACAACAATTGTACACGTGATTGCAGTAGATTATTTAGAAATAATTAAAACAACTTATTTTTAGCTGGCTTCAAAAAAGTTTTAGATGTTCGCTACTAAAATTAATCACTATATTTTTAATGCTTTGACTCAAAATATTCGTGATCTAGCCATTTAGATTTTGGTGATATTTTTAAGTAAATATAAAATCGGCGATAGACAAATTCTATGTGAAATGCAACAGAAATGCTCCTTAGGTTCTCCAAAGTTTTGGAAATTTGTTCTTCTGGATAAGGGAAAAAATTGCATTTCTCGATTTTCAAAAAATTTGAAATTATGGACACCAGTGTGGATCGACAATCAGAAATGTTGTCATAATGTAATTTTACTAAATTCGTAACTTTTTTCCGGTAGTATATAGAAATACATTTCTTTTGGCGTATTTCAAGCTAATTGCTTCTAGTTTAATAGAATGCAAAATGCGAGAAGCACAACTCACTTGCCGAATTTGCGTTTAAAAAATCGCACCAAGTAATAAAGCACACATGCCATCTTACAAGCATCTCATTGAGTTGCATATGTAAGTCTGCCGTGCCAACGCTCATTTGTTTTAGTTTTTTTCGTTTGCATTTTTTTTTGGTCTGTAATCAATATTTGATTTGAACTGGGATATTGATTACAGACCAAAAAAAATGCAAACGAAAAAACTAAAAAAAAATATTTTTGCTAATTTTTTCCTTAATTCCCTGTAATTTTCTAATAAACAAAAATTGTATTTTTTATTTTTTTTTTAATATTTTGTATTAAAAAATTATAGTGTCAGTAAAACGCTCCTTCCTGGTACAATTATAAACATGATTGCTGTCGAAATTAATTAAATAAAAAGTACGACATTTGAAGTACATAACTAAAGCAATAATTTTGTATTTTTAAGCAAATTATTAAATTGTAAAAATTATACAAAACAAAATATTGTTTTTTTATGAAAGTAATAAAAAAAAAACAAAAAATCCCGAGGCACGATACGAACCCAAGACCTTCTGGATGCAAAGCGAACACCTTACCTCTGTGACCCCATACTAAAAATTCGTTGCCATTCAGTTTTGAAGATGATATTCGTAAAATGCTTCGGGATATTAACATATTATCGACTTTTTTGGAAGTTGTTTAAAAGAACTTCCCCAAAGTGGGAAAAATGCAAATTTGGATTATGAGATGCAATTAAAATATGTTTCCTGCGGAAGTACTTCCAGTATCTTTTTTTCAAAATCATGGGGATCAAAAATCAGTAATTTTGTCATAAGGTAATTTTAAAAAATTCGTAACTATTTTCTGGTAGGGGATAGAAATATATCTCATTTGACGGATTTTAAGCTAATTGCTTCTAAATTAACATAAAATTATGAAATATTAAAAAAATATTTTTTCTTAATTCCCAGATTTTTTTACTTAAATGGAAAGTAAATCTTTGATTTTTTCATATATTTTTTATTAACAGCTAATAGTGCCAGTAAACGCTCCATAAGTTTCATGATTGAGTTCCTCGTACTTACTCTACGACAATTATAAACGTTGCAATCGAAATTAAAAAAATATTTCATAGAAATAAAACCGTGGATCAAAGTGAAACATTTTCGAAAATAACAAGGTTGTGAGAAAGGATTCTGATAGAGGGGGTAAAAAAAGAATATACGAGTATCGGCGTTTCGAAAGTATATGTATGGCGGTAATTTTAGAGGAGAGTGTATATTTCCCCCTTTTCACATTCTTATGATGAATCGGCATAGGAAACCTTATGATCCTTACATTTTTAGTATAGGATGTGTTCAACAATATTACTTAGAACATCAAGAGACACATTTTAACCATCTAGCTACTCAATATAGTGGTCTTTTTTATCTCTTTTTTGCGATCCTTTATTTCTTTTTTGTGTTCCTTTCATTTGCAGTATAGGATGTGTTCAACAATATTACTTAGAACCTCAAGAGACATACTGTAACCCTCTAGCTACTCAATATAGTGGTCTTTTTGATCTCCTTTTTGTAAGCGGGTAAAAAACACCACTAAAAAGGCTTATAAATCTTTGTGATCCTTTCATTTTCAGTATAGGATGTGTTCAACAATATTACTTAGAACATCACGAGGAATATATTTGTGGCACATTTTAACCATCTAACTCCACAATATAGTGTTTTTTCGGTCCCTTTTATGTAAAATGTTAAAAACACTCCTAAAAAAGCATATGCAACCTTACATTTTAAGTATAGGATGTGTTCAATATTATTTAAAACACTACAAGGAACATTTTGGTCTAACATTTAACCCCCCAGTTCCTCAATATAGTATTTTTTCCCTTTTTGTTCAAAAGGGTAAAAAACACACCGTAACACAGTGGTTTAATGGGTCAAAGTGATCTACACAAATATTTGCCATAAAATTATTTTTGATAATTTATTATTATTTGATAAATTATTTATAATTATTTATTTTATAGTTTGATATTTAGATTGCCTTTCATACCAGTAAAAATTAAAATGAAAACAATCTGGAGATGTTAGATTGAAGATTTTTTTGATTTGATTGATTTTATGGACATTTTGGTATACGGTTTTCCAGATCCCTATGGTACGAATCTTTTTTGCTACGTATCTCAAACAGTGCGTGTTAAAATATGAACTGATTTACAAACCAATTACAACACCCCACTGAAAATATAACCAAAAAAGTATGCGTCATCATCTAATCAAAAGTCCTGGCAAATGGGAACTCTTAAGGATTTACATACATACACATGACCTTTAAAATCAATCTGTGAGTGTTTCCTTGATACTTATCGAACACACATCATTTTCGTTTGCACGTAAAATGTTCGTTTGCATGTCACTTTGACATATGTTAGCAGCTGTCAACACTTTGAACACATCATCATCATCGGCAACAACAGCAACATTCCACATCATTCAAACCACCACTGTTCTTCTTCTTCTGCTTCTTCCTCTTCTACATTTTCTTTCTTAAGACACATCCCCACACACATACACACGTAGTAGTGTAAAATAAAATAGGTCGTTAATATTTACCATACGTGTTCACTTGTCATAAATAATCAATTCGACATTTGATTTTTACGTAAAAACCCCAAAAATAAGAACCGAAGAACAAAAAGGAGAAATCAATGACCTTAAGAACAAAGCCAGCGAAGAGCAGCAGAAGTATCTCTTAAAAGGAGGCAAACAAGCGAAGTGAGTGAAGGAAATCCTTTATTGAAAACTGACAGCTGTCAATAATCAGTTCCAGATACAAACTCCAGCTCGTATGCCTAGAAAATCATTTTCGGCCTGTTTTGTATTATAAAAGTAGACGCGGTGAAAGAAAGTGGCAAACAACCGTGAAGAATTAGCTTTTGTAGCAAGAGCTGGAAAATTCTTTTTACTCCTGATGTAGGATGAACATGTTCGGTGTTGTGGGCAATTCCAAAAATATTCAACACGAAAATGTAATTTCACGTGAAGCGAATTTTGCCTCTTCCATTTCGATGAAATGTTTCAAATACAGTAGGTTTGACTTAGCTGCCCAAACTACATCCATTTGGCACATTTTCTCAGATTCTCCCTCAAATATTTCTTTTAAGAGCACATTTCATAATTATTTCTTATTTAAATAAAATATAAAAAATATATACCTTGGATTTTTGTAAAATAATTTTTGTTAATAGATAATACTGTCAGTAAGACAATTCATAAGATTAATGATGCTGTTCCTGGTGCTTACTCTAAAACTATTATAAGTGTATTGCTGTCGATATTAAAAATATTTAACATAAATAATAAATGGATGGAAAGTCATAATGCCGAAATATTTTGGGACAACGCATTAAACTAACCAAAAATTACTTTAAGTCTCAAACATTTACAACTTTTTTGAAGCCAGCTTAAAATAAGTTGTTTAATTATTTCAAATTAATATTTTAAATTTCGACTGCAGTCACTTTATAATTGTTGTAGAGTAAGTATCAGGAACTAGTTCATGTATCTTATGGAGCGTCTTACTGACACTATTAGTTGTTAATAAAAATTTATTTTAATAATTCGAAGAGGTACTTTTTCTTTATTAAAAAATAGCAGTACATTAGGAAAAAAAATATTTTTTTTTAAGTTTTGGAACACTTTTTCGAAAATAAAAAGGTTCTGAAAGTGTAGGTAAAAAATATACCTGTATCGGCGTTTTGAAAGTCTACGTATTGTAGAGATTTTAGAGGTATGTCAATATTTCCCCCTGTGAACATTCTTATGATGAATCGGCCTAGGAAACATTGTGACCCTTACATTTTAAGTATAGGATGTGTTCAGGAATATTACTAGAACACCACGAGGGACATTTCTGGTATATTTTAACCCTCTCGCTACTTAGTATTGGGGTCTTTTTGGTCCCTTTTATGCAAACGAGTAAAAACATCCCTAAAAAGCATATAAATTCTGCTGCTTACATTTTAAGTATAGGATGCGTTCAGCAATATTACTTAGGGTACCATGATGAATAGTTTTGTGGAACATTCTAACCCTCTAGCTCCTCAATGTAGGGGTATTTTTGGTACATTTTGTGCAAAAGGTTACAAAATACATCCAAAAAAATGGAAACCTTGTTATCCTTACATTTGAAGTATAGGATGTGTTCAGCAATGTTACTTAAAAAACTACGGGAATATTTTTGTGGAACATTCTAACGCTCTAGCTCCTTAATATAGGGACCTTTTTGGTCCCTTTTGTATAAAAGGGTAAAAAAACTCCCCTAAAAAAGCATAGGAAACCTTGTTCTCCTTACATTTTCAGTATAGGATGTGTTCAGCAATATTACTTAGAGCACCATGAGGAATATTTGTGTGGCACAGTTTAATCCTCTAACTCCTCAATATAGGGTTCTTGTTGGTCCTTTTTGTGTAAAACGGAAAAACTTAAAAAGGATGTGTTCAGCAATATTACTTAGAGCACCACGAGGAATATTTGTGTGGCACAGTTTAATCCTCTAGCTCCTCAATATAGGGTTCTTTTTTTTTTTTTTTGTAAAACGGAAAAACTTAAAAAGCATAGGAAACCCTTACATTTTAAGTATGGGAAGTGGTCAGGAAACCTTGTGACCTTATATTTGCAGTATAGGATGTGTTCAGCAATATTACTTAAAGAACTACGAGGAATATTCTTGTGGAACATTTTAACCTTCTTGTTCCTCAATTTAAGGTTATTTTTGTGCCTTTTGCATAAAAGGGTAAAAAACGTCCCTAAAAAGGCGTCGAAAACCTTGTGATCCTTACATTTGAAGTATAGGATGTGTTCAGCAATATTACTTAAAACACTACGAAGAACATTTTTGTGGAACATTCTAACCCTCTAGGTCCTCAATTTAGGGATATTTTGGTGCCTTTCGTATAAACGGTTAAAAACACCCCTAAAAAAGCATAGGAAACCTTGTGCTCCTTACATTTTAAGTATAGGATGTGTTCAGCAATATTACTAAGAACATCAGGAGGAATATTTTTTTAACCTTCTAGCATCTCAATACACGGGTCTTCTTGGTCCCTTTTGTATAGAAGGGTAAAAATCATCCCTAAAACAAGGGTTTAACGGCCAAAACGTTCTACAAAAATATTTGACATTAAATTCTACTACGAGTCATTGATTACACCAAAACTCAAAACCCAACTTAAATAACAGTAATAAGTCAAATCTTAAAATTCATTTTAGGGTTAATTTTGCAACTTTTTTTTCGAATTGGTGCTAAGCTGGTCCTCTAAACTGACTTTTAGAGGAGTGGTGGGAATGTAAGTCATGGAACAAAAGAAAGCTTTAAATATAATACAACTAAATAAAATATCAGGACCTATTTGGGTATTTAAACAAAAAAATAGTTAACAAAATTTTTTCGTTTTTCACGTTTTTCACAAAAGGCATCAAAAAGACCCCTTATTTAGAGGACCTCGAGGGTTAACTAAGTAATATTGCTGATGCGCTCAGCAAGCTATACCTAAAATATAAGAATTACAAGGTTTCCTTTGCCGAATCATCATAAGAATATGCCAGAGGGGGATTATTCACTTCTCTAAAATCACCAAAATACGTAAAATTTTAAAACGCCGATACTCGTATATTCTTCTTTTAACACCGCCCCCCCCCCCCCTTATTAGAATCCCTTGTTATTTTTTTTGTGTTCCACAGTATAAATTTCTACTAAACAAATAAGCAATTTACTTTAAATTTGCCATAAAAATATATTTGTATATCCAGAAAGTAGTGTGTCATGACTCTGTGATGTGTCGAAAAGTTTTGGAATTGCCCCCCAAATTCCAATGGATTGCATTAACTGCCACGAATTGTTGCTGTTGTTGCAGCCAGCTTACGAAAATTGTTTAAGTGTATAAATATTTGTGCAACAATTTGTTGGCGTCGTTGCTGTCAAATGCATGTTGGCTCTTGGTTTCTTGCACTTCGTGCCGTTTCCGTTTACAATGACTTTAAGTATGTTGCATACATTTACTTTATATCCTTCCGAAGAAGCATAGCTCTCCATGTGTGTGTGTGGGTGTGTGAGTGTGAGTAGCGCAAATCCTTGCTGGGTAAACATATATGAGTTGTAAACAAAATCATCATTTTTTGTCAAAAAAAGCATCATCAGTGGCATCATCATTCGCGACGACATCCTCAACGCCCAGGCAGAACATCATCATTTATGTTCTGCCCTGCCATGAAAGGAAACCAAAATAATCAGCACCTCAGCAATTTCGAGGGCGTTAGGGCGGCAGCTGCGTGTCTGCTTCTTCGCTTCACATACATATTTACACGAGTGCAGTTGGCATAAGAGGATTATCTGTGCTAAAAAAAGGATAATGGGGAAAAGTGTTGAAAAGTTGAAGTGTTACAAAATTTTCAGCGCTTTTTTTTTCGGGGACGGGGAGGAGGAGGTGGTAAATGTTATTCTTTCAATCGCGTTGCCTTTCGTCCTCTTCCTCGTCCTTGTGATGTTAAGTGTTGATGTATGTCGCGGCTGTTGTTGATAAGCATTCAAAAAGGATTTGTAATCCTTAAAATATTTTTTTCTTCTTCTTCCTTCACCTCTTCTCTTTTTTCTCTCTCTCTGCTGTTAAAGTGCGCTCGGCACAACGGCAGGGATTGTTGTAAATAATTGAGGAGTGTTATACAATTTTCTTTTTGTTGTAAACTTATTGCGACGAGAGCGTTGCGCGTTACCGCTCTTGACATTTTTAATAAATCCGACCTACTTTTCAGTGTTTTTGGTGTTTTTGTTCGTTCTTGCGTTTCACAATGTTTTCGGTACTTAGTCGAAAATATGTTAATACCTTTTTGTTTTCGCCAAATCACTGTCAAAAATATTCAGCTTAAAATTGGCGAAAATTTCTCAAGTCTTAAGTCATCATTATTATTCACATTATCACAGGCGACGACTTTTTTGTTGTTTCATGCCCTCCCCCAAAAACTTTGCTGGCGCTTTAATATGCCACATGTGGTGTGAATTTGAGAAAATCAAGTTAATAGAGAGACATACCCAACAACCAACCACCTCTTGGATTTACAGAGATATTTACAACAGGAGGATGAGGAGGAGGCTTTGTTGTTCCTTCGTCTTCTTGGCAGGGATAACAGTTGGTGTTAAGACGACAAAAGTATGTCTAAGTGTTATCTGTGTGTGTGTGTGAGTGAGTGTGTGGCAAGCGGGTGATAAATGTATGGTGTGGAAATTTTGTAGAGGGTGGAGAGTGGCTGCAAGAAAAATCATGGCTTATTACCTTTATTATTGCGAGAGCAAAAAAAAAGTTTGCCGCAAAGTCTAGAGAATTTACTGATGTAGAAATTGTTGGTTACTTACGGCCTGTAATTGACTCGAGTGAAGTGAAAGTTCCGATCTTCACAAGAAAGGCCGGTCATATTACTCCAAAAAGTTAACACCTGACTAACAGTGTATTATCAGCGGCAAAAACTCCCAAATTCCATGTCCCCAATTGTCAACTTCACTGATTGCATTTTGCAAAGGACTTACCTATTAAGCATATTCTAAAAGATTTTGCCGATATCGCGGCTAAATTTAGCAGTCGATGCATTTAAGGTTCATAAATGCTAAAATAGTTGAAAATTTCATCATAATAGAGGTTATTTTATTGGGATGTATCTCGGAAACCATGAATCGTATCGGAATTTTGTTTTGTTTGTAAAAAACAGGAGCTCTTGAGGTATTATTTGCATTTAAAAATGTGTTATTGCGTTTATGCTTTCTTTTTCAGACAGTGGTTTACCTAAAGGTTGTATTTATTTAGTATTGTTAATTTTCTCTAGTATAAAACAATATTCGCGAGGCCGACCGATGCCGATCATTTACAAATATTGTTGAACTATTGTCTTATTTATTCATTTTAAAAAGAATATTCTGTTTATAGCCTGAAACATCGATTTAATTACTGAAATGGTAAAACCTTCTAAACCAAAAATGAAGCAAAACTTTGATCGTTGATCTCTGTTAATGTATTTTGGAATATTTATTTGAAGCATACTTTAGTGATGCAAGGTTTTATGGCATGCGAGCGCTTGTAGATATTGAGGCGATATATTAATCTTAAGTTATTTATAAAGTTATAGTAGACGTTTGTCATCGATTAAAAAATAAAATAATTTTTATCAAAAATTTCAAAAATCGTAAAAAACTAAAATTTGTATGTGGGCGTTGGGCGTGGCACTGATAGTTTTCATTTATTTGTGGACTCAAATGAAATAACTGGTAATGATTTGTGTTAACATATATATATTAAAATAAGAAATTTATGACGTTTTTCATTTTATGTTACATGGGAGGTAGGCGTGGATTTAAACAAAAATTTGTTTTTAATCTAATTTGATGATATAAGGGATGTGTGCGAAATTTCAAGGTCCTAGTTCTATTCCTTCCAATTTTTGCCGCAGCTTGTATGAAAATATTCCACTGTGTGGCGATGGGCGCCAGAAATGAAAATTAGTCAGGAGGTTGAGGGGAAGAATCCCACGTAAAGTAATCTGCAGAATTTTCTATCAAAGCTCAAATTTATTTTCCTCAATTAACAGAGTAGGACGTAAACCTCAAAAAATTAATATTTGTAAAAGATTTTAGTAAATGAAGATATGAACAAATTCCACGTGAAACGGACCAGGAATTTTCATTAGGTTATCCGATTACAATGAAAGTTTGTAAATTTGTACTTCTGAATAAGGAAATAGAACTGCATTTCTCGATTTTCAAAATATATAAAAAATAAATTGCATATATATTGTTTGTATATTGTGGAGCGAAAAATCAGGAAGATTTGGCATAATATAATTATAAAAAAGTTATAACTTATTTATTAGAAATATAAATGTCTGGCGATTGTCAAGCAAATTGCATCTATTTTAATTTGAAATAATCAAATTAAAAAATATATTTTAATTTGAAATAATCAAATTAAAAAATATATTTTTAAATTATTTTCTTATTTCCCAACATTTGTTTAATAAACAAAAAAGTACTTATTTTTTAATATTTTTTATTAAGAGATATGTCATAATAATGTCAGTTAGACAGTCAATAAGTTTCATAAGTCTGGAATATTGGACATTCACCAAATCTATATTTATCCAAAACGGATACACTTTCATGAGTCCCCAATTCTACATATTTAGATATTACGGGAACTGAACAGATCACCATTATTACAACAACGACCATATTAAAAAATATAAATATTGTGCCAAAGACCTATTTATTTATTTTTAAGTACAAAAAATCGGCATACATTCTTAATTTTTACTAAATTACCAATTTTCGTCGAAGGTGACTTTAATATTTGTAAAGAACAATTTCCGCACGAAAAAGTCATATAAAAAATCTAAATATCTAAAAATATATTTTGTTCTATTTTTTAATAGCCAACATTCTAACGCTGAAAACAATGTCTACATTTAAAAGATCTATGGATAAATGTAGAAGTTATGACACTCTTTGTAGACACGAAAGAAATTTATAAAAATAAAGATTTTTATTTTTTTATAAATAGATAAAATCATATTCTGTTTTGTTTTGTAATAGCTGGGATTATAGGGAAGAAAGCAATACCTCCTTAAACAATCTAAGGATAACAGTAGAAGTTAAGAACCCTTTTGTAGTTGGCATGATGGATTACTTTTTAGTTTTTCCACTTTAAACTTAATTTGAGATTGTTTGTATTTGCAGAACTACTCTAAAAAATTAAAAATACTTACAAAATAAATAATAGAAGTTTTTCAAAGACATTTTTGTATATGTCGCTTTTCCTTTATGACTATACAAATGTGGGTAAAGTTCTTTGTCGACGATTTAAACTTGTTTGTTGCCCCTGTCAAAACACCCTTTTTCCACAGCTTCCAAAACGCGTTTTTTGCCCAAAATGTTTTACCCCCAAACCCCGTTCAAGTATAACCCTCCAAATTGTTTAATTTCCCACTTCCTTTCGTTAAGCAACAAAGGGAACGACGAAAAAATAATTATTAAAAAATTCCGGAATTACTTTTCCGTTCCCTATGTCGCCCACTCTCTCTCCTTCGCTGTTGTGTTGCTGTCCTGTCCTGTCTGTCTTATTTTGACATGTTCAACTGTCAAGTACTTGTCACATAAGGCGTCGGCATAAATTTCGTATACAAATTATATACGGAGTCCTTGTCTCCCCCTCCCCCTGTTCAACCATCATCATCCCTTCCCATCTTTTTTCTAAACATTTTCGGTTACGTATTCAACTTCAAACGGCCAGATAAACGTTTATATCCGCACAATGACAGTTTGAAATAATAACGTACTTATCGAATGACAACAAGAGCAACAGCAACAACAACACCACCAACAATCACAGTTTGTAGACAACAACGTTGAGGGGGAGGGGACGGTGTGTTCTAGTAGCGCTAGCAAGAGGAATACGGCACAATAATGCTCAAAACATTAAACGACAACGACGTTACAAAAGTCAAATTAGGCCAATTTGTGAATGGCATAAACATATCACCAAAATGTTGGCAAAAGCAAAAAAAGTCAAAGAAGATGCAGACAACACACAGGCAGTGAGTGAGAGACATCGAGACACCCTTTTCAATAAATATTATCCGAAAAAAGAACCCAACGAAAAAAAAACCGACAGCCAGCCAACTTCTAATATCGAAGGGAAACTAAGAGTATCCCTTCACAATCATATACGGTCATGGCCAACATTCGGCACAGTGGAACTTAGAAGAGATTTTTCGATTATCCAGCTTTTGAAAATGCAGAAAAGCGCATATTATTAAGTTGGCTAACAATATTTTGGTCCTTCGATCACTATAAGTGGCCAGGATATGTAGTGAGATAATTTTTTATAAAATATAGAGAAATGAAATCAGAAATAGAGCAGATGAAAATAAATAATTAAATGAAATAAATTTGATGAACTTTCGGGGAAAGTACAATCCATTGTTCAGAGGGCTGATTTCTAGAGAAACAGTAGTTTTTACGCCTGATTCGCGAGAGGGAATGAATTTTAAGGCTTTAGGAGCTGCTTGAATATACATGCAAAAATCAGTCGGTAGAATATAACTCTTCTGAGAATCCCACCCAGACAATTGACATTTTGTACACTAAGTTTGATAACTCTATACAACAAAAATTTTGTCGAAGGACTAGACTGTGTATTTTCTAAACTCGAAAGCGATATTCGACATATTTTATAGATAAACTTTTAATTTTACATTTTTACTAAAAATATCAATTTTCATTAATTCTCTTTTTTAATTCTTTTCAATTTTCGCCAAAGGTATATTTCATATTTGTACTCTCATTTTGGAAATATAACATCCGATAACATATATATATTAGGATGGGCCACGAAAATAAATTACTGCGGTCACCCACACGCAGAAATAAAGATTGAATTGTTTAATGATGATCTGCAAAATATTTAATCGCTGGGTCAAGCCGTCTGTGAACTGAACGCTCCTTAAAACATCTCTAAAAATTTTATTTTCCCCCTGTAATTTATTTATGCTGCTTTTTCTCCAATTTTTTAGATTTCTATTCTAGTCTTAGAATGACTCATTGCTCGTATTATTGGGCGTTTAGATTGAGTTTTTGTGGTTTTTCAAAGTAACTGCTAAACCTCAAATTTCTTGGAAACATCTTGTAAAAGGTGTCGTGGAAAATAAATAAAAGCAATCAATACCTTTCAAATGATTCCTAAATGATGAATATCAGGCCAAAAATGACGACACTGACTTCATTTTCGAGAAATAATTTAAGATTTATAATTTATAAGTTAGGCATCATTCGGAAGGTATTAACTGCAGATAATTATTTTTTATAAAATTGTACCGCCAAATGCGAAAAAGTGTTCAGTTGTCAATATGAAAAAACACAAAGTTTCTCTAGGGCAAGAATGAAAATGTATATTTAAACTGCTTTGAAGGCTCTATTAATGTAGTTTATGGAGCTAAAAATAAAAATATAGAATAAAATTGGAAAAAAATATTTTTTAATAGCTAATATTCTAACGAGAAAATCAATGTCTAAATGTAAAAGATCTAAGAGTAAATGTAGAAATTATGGCTCTTTTACAAAATATAGACTTTAAATCATGATTTTCTGAATTACGCGAATATTTAGTTTTATTTATAATAAAGGGTGATTTTTTAAAAGCCATAGGAAAGTTTTTCAAAAAAAAAAACACATAAAATTCAGAAAAATGCATGAAATCTTTATTTGAATCGATAGTAAGGTCCATATAATTTAATGTTTGAAGATTATTTCATGCAAATGTTGACCTTGACTGCGCCTCAAATGGTATTTCCACGTTGTTGAGTAACAGAGGCCCAATTGCTGCGAATGGCGTCAAATCGATAATTGATGGTCATCATTAACACTGGCCGATACAGCTGCGATATTTTCTTCAGTTCGCACTCTACGTAAGCGTGTTGGTGGTCCAACAATGTAAATTTGGTGCGAAATTTAGTCACAATAGCCCGAATAGCCCCTTCAGTGGGTCGATTAAACTGACCATAAATGGAAGCGCGCGATGAACTTTCTTAACACAGCACGCATTTTGATAATAAAATTCAATAATTTGCAAGCGTTGTTCGTTTGTAAGACGATTTATGGTTAAATTATAGACCAAACTGAAGATGTTTGACAGTGAAACAAAACACGAAACGTGCGTCAGCTGTTTAAACCAATGTTGCCAAAAAGATAATACCTAAAAAATCACCTTTTAGCTGTGACCTTATCCAAGTAAACTATGTAATGAAAATCTATGGATTAATGTAGAAGTTAAGGTTTTTTGTAGATGTAAGAGAATTTTAAAAATTTTATGAAATATTTTGTACGAAGTTTTAAATTTTTTAAGTCATACATGATAACTTCTACATTTATCCATAGTTTTTCATCAAATACTCCTTCGTTAGCATCTCAGCTATTGTGAAATAAAACAAAATATTTTCTAATCTAATTTGTAAAGGGGGTTTGCCTCTTTTTAAACAAAAATTAAAAAAACTCAAGATTTTTTTAAGTAATTTACGTCTACAAAGAGGTCATAACTTCTACATTTATCCAAAGATCTTTTACATAAATGCAGTGTATTAGTTGATAGAATGTCAGCTATTAATAAAATAGAACCAAATATTTTTTCCCATTTTGGTTCCATTTTTATGGATTTTTTCGTGCCAACAAAAAATTATTTATTTAAATTAAATATAATGTTTGTAATCATTTGTAGCCATCGTTATTACCTTTAATTGAACATATAAACGGGTATTAACGGACTTATATTTCTAAAATGAGAGTACAACTATTAAAAGCAACTTCAACGAAAATTGGATTTTTAGTAAAAAATTTCAAAGATATTTATCAATAAAAACTTCTTAAAGAAAGTTTGGAGTTTAGAAAGCCAAAATACATCATACAATCTTATAAATGGTTGGGAAACATTTTTTTTCCATAACGCCATCTGTCCATCTATTTTTCTAAGCCAATTATGTATAGTCAAAGCCTTGAGAATATTTACAGAAATGATGCCTTTAATCCAGCAACTTTTACAATTATATTTTCAGAAAATCTGTTCATATTTAAATCTAGACCCCATATTTAGTTTCTTGCCACTGTAGAATCCACACTAATTTGGCCAATTTGCCACCTCGCCTAAAATTAGGTGTTATTGGCACAAATGACTTCTTTCGAACCAACGACAATTGTTTCAAAAATAATTGAATTGGTCCCCGGTCTTAGCCCAAGGTTGCTCTGCTCTTTGGAAATTGTGTACTCGTCGTAATATAGTTTGAAGAGGGTTTTGTTTCACGATGGGAAAAAGTGGTAAGTTGCCGGCGTTTCCCTGTGTGTGTCCCTGATGGAGAAGGTCAATATATCTGTAACGCCGCGCCACGCCATGGCGAGGGAGGGGAGTGTGAACAAAAATGTGGCGGCGGAAGGACTTTTGTTTTGGATTCTCTTTTCTTTTGTTTTCTTTTTTCGGCTGGAATGTGTCAATAATGTTGGTTCGAACGAAGGCTTTGTGGTAAGGTCAATGCTACAAACACTAACGATTATTCTTCGGTTGGCGCTCTCATTGGGCGCTTTTGGTGGCTTTCACACAAACAAGTAAACATTTCAACTTGTCAAATTAACTGACACTTTGAACAATATTAAATAACAGAGCACCAAACACACACATACACAGGCATAGACTCTTTGAGGGAGGCCAAGGAAAAGTCGAAATTCGTGTGGGTGGTTTTAGAGTGTTACTGAGAGACGAAGGGTGGTTTGAGACTTAGTGGCTGTTTGGGCTTTCTCTTATTAATTATCTTAACAGAGATTCCTGCGTTAATAAATCTCGATTATTCTTTATTTGATTGCATTAATTTGTTTATTTAACATATCAAACATTATCAGGCTGTCTGTTTGATCATCCGTCCGTCTGGGTTGTCTGTCTGGCTGTGTGGCTTATTTGTTCGAGCGGCAAAAGGGTTGCGTGTGTGTGTGCGCGCGGTTAGCTTGTTCGTGTTGGAAAAAGGTTGAAACTGAAAATGAACATGAAAACTATAGTTTATATCTATTAATGACAAAAGCGCGCGGGGTCTAATTATTTATCAGATGGTTGTTGGCTTTGTGGTTGTCATTTGACTACTGTTGTTATTGTTGTTGCTAATGGTGGTTTGTTTGTTGGGTCGA
Organism: Polietes domitor; assembly: GCA_947397865.1. Classification (NCBI taxonomy): domain Eukaryota; kingdom Metazoa; phylum Arthropoda; class Insecta; order Diptera; family Muscidae; genus Polietes; species Polietes domitor. Next base: position 8,949,639 of record OX377619.1, read on the forward strand.
TGGTCGGTCGAGCATTTAATCAAATTATTTATTATCTCGCTGAAAGGCATTAATGAAGTTTTCATTGACTTCGTACACTAGTAGCTTAACATTAAGAGCTTAAAGTTGAACTCCCCCTCCTCCTCCGTCGCCACGTCCTGTGCAACCCTTTGCTTTTCCCCTTTGCCATGGGAATTTGATTCGTTGGTATAACTTTACATTGCAATTTCCTTGGAGTATATCAATTTATGAAGAAAAATGCAAATATTTCTCACAATCCCTTTTCCTATTTCACTTTTTGGAAAGGATATCACACGAAATTCCCTAAATTCATCAAAGTTTGTTAAGCAACTCTCAAGCGGTTTCATTTATGCCAAAGTGTGGCAACAAAAAGTAAACGAACGAGCAACGAAGACGAATAGAAACTATATTTGCAGACTTAAGTCGATGTGAATCATCGTTGCAGTGCAAAGGATTTGTGCTTAGCGTCTTGCTTCATCTACCCCCCTTTCAGTTTGTTTCATCAATTGTTATCAGCTTGCAAGTAGGGAAAAGGACAAAGCTGGGAGAAGTGTTCAAAATGAAACAGTTTTTATGCTGCTGCTTCTGCTGCTTTTTATGTTAAGTGTTTTTCTTGTTGTTTGCTGCTGTCATTGTGCTCCTTTTCGCTGTGCTTCTTCTTGTGTTTCTGCTCCCTTAAACGTCCATTTAGTTGAAAATGTTATGAAGTGTATTTAAAGTTTTCCATTTTTCTCGCTGTTTCTTTTTTTGCTTTTCGTTTCTTCTACACTTTGCTCGCTTTTCACATTTATTGTGAGCTGTTCTCTTTCATGTGTCACAAATTTTTTCCTCTTCTTCGGTTCGAATGATTTTCCCCTCTGTTTTGTTGCACTTAAGTTGTTTACATTAATGTCATTTATGTGCATTGCTTCCATGTCGCTGGTGTTATTGTTGTTCTCGATGACGGACAAGTGGTGGTGCTGCTGGTGGCGGTGAATATTGTTTATGCATTTGCACGTTTTTTCATCACCATCACCAGCCAACGTCGTCCACGTCGTCATCACCAACGCCACCATCTTCAACCCCAGCAGAGCAGTATGAACATTTTCATCTTGAGATGAAAAGATTTCAATATAATATCAATTGTGTTTACAGAAAATGCAACTTCTTGCTGATTTCATCGCCATAGTCAAGGGGCAGCCATTCTGATCATTATTGATCTGACGAGTTTTTCGTTAAAAAAACACTTGATGTGCTTGTGTCATTACTAAGGAAGCAGCATTTCAAATTAGAGCAAAACCAAATGGAAATAAGCAAATGTTTACACATTCCCCAAATTACATTATCCAAAAAAACATGTTTCCTAATGTAAAGGTGTTTCAGAAAATTAAATGCATAAAACCCGAAAACTTATTTAAAATAAAATCATAGCTTTTTCGACCAAGAAAAAGATGTCCTTTTTCATTAAAATCTATATATAAAAACTGATGAATCACCTACCTTAGATACCTCCCAGCCCAGCAGATTAAGTTTACAGACTCTTAAATCTCACTAACTGTAAATGAGAGCATGTTGATGAGGTGGAGTTGAGGATTTCACTTTTACTACAAAAGTAAGCACAAGTGCCGACGAGAACAAAAGCGAAAAATACCGCCATAACAAAGAAGGAATTTTAATTTAATTAAAACAACGACAACAACCACGACTACAGCAGCAGCGACAGCAACATCAAATATCACACTCACGGGCAGAGACATAAACACAGAGGCTCAACGTTGAAAATCACGCTGTTTTGTTGTGATGGAACGGCAAGCAATACTCAGACTTTTGTTGTTCGCTGAGGGAGGGAGAGCAACGGAGAAGGAGCTTACAACACAACGCAACACAAATTCCCGCTAAAATTTGACAGACATTTTGGCATTGTTTTGTCTGTGATACGAAATAATTGTTTTCGGGTGATTTTGGCGTCGGGTGGAAATATAAAATAGTAGTGGTGGTGGTGGGAGTAAGAGTATTTAGTAACAAGTATGTATGTGATAGACAATGTCAGTAATAATAACAACGGAATATTACATTCATTATTGTGTTGATGTAGTTAGCTGCTTCGTGATGAGTGTGAGCAGAGCATACGTAGAGAGTAGTGAGTGTTGGTGTGTGTGTAGAGTTATGATTATTGTCTTGTTCTAACATTTGTTTGTATGGCAAATCAGTGTCAGAGTATCGGAGAGAGAGAGAGAGAAATGAGTGAATAGCAGTGATTTTATGTGTTTATGGAATTTCGATAATTATACACATGAAATGTATAGCTGCACACACTCATACTAGGAGCGTAGAGAATTGAAATAAAGTTAATTAAAATGATTTAAATATTTGTAAGGGAATTTAGTAAATCATACATACATACACATACTGAAATTAACTCACGTTTGATAGTGATATTCTACAGTACTTGGTAAAGTCATTATGGCGCTTGCCATCAATTATATTATATTATGAATTAGTAGAACCTTGAAAGCACTTTAAACATAGATTTTGTATTCTTATCTTAGAATAACTAATTGGTCAAATTATCGGACGTTTTGTGGGTTTACAAAATGATAACTAATAAGTCATATTATTTGGGAAAATTGTGTAAAAATAAATAGAAGGATCAATATCTTCCGTATGATGCCTTTCTAAGAAGAGTTTAATAAAAAATGGGTTTTCAGAACCAAATTTTGCAAAATATTTTTACAAAATGAGTGCTGTGGCATCATTCGAAACTCCCTCCAAATATAAATCTATATTTAAAGTGCTGGACTAGATATTAATTCGGACAAATTAATACAAAAATACAAGTTAGTAAGCTTCAGTCGACTAAACCGACTTATAAAGGGTTTTCCAATAAGGACTTGACAACTTTTTTGAGATATTTCCAAAACATTATGATCGACTTGAAATACAATCAATACATTTATGAATGGAACTCGACTTCGTTCATATGGCCACCGCGGGCACGTCGGCAACGGTCGATTCGTTCGACTAAATTTTCGATGACTCGGTCAGACATTTCAACCGTAATGGCCGCTATTTCGCGTTCAATGTTGGATCTGAGTTCTTCCAAAGTCGTCGGCTTGTTGGCATAGACCAATGCTTTGACGTAGCCTCATAGATAAAAGTGTAGAGGCGTTAAATCACACGAACGAGACGGCCAATTGACTGGTCCATTTCTTGAGATAACACTCTCATCAAACTTACTCTTCAATAAATCGATTGTATCGTGGTCCAATGTTTATTTTTGTGGATGAAGTGGTGATTCATGAAGCAAATGTGGATTTTCACCAAACCAAAAACGCATATTTTGTTTATTGACGAACCCATTGTGCCAAAAATGAGCTTCGTCACAGAAGATAATTTTACGATGAAATTCATCATCTTGGCGCATCTTCTCCAGAGCCCAGTCGGAGAACGAACGTCGCCGTCAAATGGTCCATCGACTTTAATTCTTCGGTCAGCTTGATCTTCTACGGGTGTAAACCAAGATCCTTACGCAAAATTCGCCATAACGCCGCAGAATCGACTGATGTGGATCGTTTGATACAGGCGTCTGAACGTCATTTCGACCAACCCGTTGTATCACTGGCGCAGCAGCACTAAACTTGTTATTGCCTGTTTCCTAGGCGAGAATAACGACCGAAAATTGGAGTTAACGCTCTTAAAGTTGCCTCCTACTCTATAGAGTGAGGGTTTAATTACGCGGGAAGAACATGATATTTAGGGATGCTTTCATGAGCGTTTAGCTCACAGACGGTTTGATATAGGAGCAATACAGGCTGTGGGGTGAATGGAACTTATTTTGTATTTGTATAGATAGCGACCCAACCTAATGCATAAATAGTCTGTACGAACCCGGTGCTCATGATTTCTTCGAACTTTCGCTTAATTTCCCCCCAAAATCGTCACGTGCTGTAAAATTCAAAGCATTGATCAAATATTGTCAGTTTTCCAACAACAACCAAAGTCGTTTAATTTGTAAAACATTGAGAACTTGTGCTGGATCATTGAAAATATTTTATAAAAGCAAGGGAATTTCAAACGAGGCAACTTGTCAACAATAATGATGCAACATGAATTAAATCCCAATATTTAATGGGTTTGATGCGACATTAAAACTTTCAACTTCCGATGATTGTGTCATCATGATGTGAGAGAGAAATGTGAGTAGCGCTCACGCTACTGTCACGATGTGTAGACGGAATTTTTCAATGGACTCCGTTTGAAGTTGTCGAAATGTCAAAAACCTTCGAGGAAATCTGTCAAGAACTGTCAGAGGGTTGAATTCTAGCCTATGAATTATGAGATTTGCTAAAAACTGGCGTATGTATGGATATGTGTTTATGGTTGGTTGGATGGCGATGTTCCCCCCAGCACAACATGTGGTGTTTTCTGAAAAGTTTCCATCTGCAGCTGCAGGGACAGAGTGCTAGCTGGATGGCTGGCTGGATGAGGGGGCAAAGTCGAAAGTGAACGAGTGGCGCCTCCAATTTAAATATTCAAGTGTTAAGTGATTGGCCCTTGTTTTGAATAAGTACAAAATATAAAATGAACAAATCGGCCACATTAATATCAAGCGGATCATTTTTCTTACATTACATACTACATAGACAAATACAAGAGTACTTGTACATATATACATATGTATGTAGACATCATGTACATACATATGTAAGAACATACAGAGACTACAATTTACATGTGAAAAACATGTGCGCCGCTATCTGCTGTTCTGGTTCTATTTGGTCTGGTGTCAAATGATTTATGACACATCTAATGACAGATTGATCGTAAGTTTAGGGGCAGAAATTATCTTTTTACATTTTTCAAATTTCTCCTAAGTTCATATAAATTTTATTTTCTTGAAACTCGCACACCCTCATGCACAGATGGAAATTTTTGACATTTTGCCACACGCCTCCTCCCAGTTCAATTTTTCTTACATTTTATGGCTGCAACGCCACTACAAATTCTTCCAAACAAATTGCTTTTCCAGATCATGTCATTCTCAGTTTGTGCAGTTTCCCCGACGAAAGAGTGCTCTTGTTCTTCTTCGTCTTGGGTCCATTCGATCATAGACTTTATGATGAGCTGCCACTGCCAGTCGCCGATGTTAATGATCCAATTTTCGTGAGATTTTTACTGTTTTGACTTGTTGGTTCGCTCGCGTAGCGTTATAAAATTGGAGCTAATTGATTTTTGATATTTTTGTTTCTGCTGGAGGACGTCTCGCATTTGACCTGTGGCTTTCGAATATTTCTTGGAAATATTTCTTTGCACCAAAAAATGTCGGTAATGTGTGAAAATGTTCGTGTGTTTCTTTCCGCTGGTATTCCATTGGGGCGAACGGAAAGAAGTGATTGTGTTGCGTTGCGCTATGTTGGGAGTGAGTGATTAATTGCCCCGAAATATTTGGGGCGTTAATGATGTTCTTTAACGGATATTGTATATTGTTGTTTTTTGGTTGCTGCAAGCAAATTTGTTATTCAAGTAATTTCGAGAGTCGTACTCGAACTCGAGCAACAACAAAAACACAACAAGATTAATAAATGCAATTTGTTAGGAGTGTACTTAGCTAAGATTTATGAAAATAATAATTTACCACCGAAAAATTGTGTAATTTTCAACAATCATAATAATGTATGTTTTCATATAAATATTTCAAAGTTTTCTAATTAATTACATGTAATTTATTACTCTCCTAATTTTTTGGTATATTTTTGTTCTTTGCATGGTGACGCGGTTACAAGGTCATGACATGATTGGGCACTTTGCATTTTAATCCATCTTTTCTAGTCGATGATCGAGAATGTATTGAAAAAAATTTACTAATTTCCAATAAAAATTGACTAAAATTTGGGAAATCGTTATTTGTTTGTCAGACAGAATTCCAGTATTCAAGTAGAGTTTACTCAAAAGGAGTTTTTTACTCATTTAAATTAATAACGGTTACGCCAATGCAAAGATAGTAAATTTTTTGAAATTGAAATTTTGGCTGATCTTATTTTTATAGGGGTTTACTAACTTTGTCAATCCGTTTGTGTGTTACAAATACATGAAATATCGACCTGAGACCCTATAAAGTATATCGTCATAAAATTGTAAGACCATCTAGCAAAGCCCGTCAAAATTCGTACTTTTTGGGTTTAAAATGAAAAAAGGGATAAAAATAGTACCAACCAAATGACCGCAGCTAGAGTCATGAAATTCGGAGTATACATTTCTCTGACTGCGTAGACACAGAAAATAAATGGATTTTTCGATATTCGTACTTTTTGGGGTTAAAATGGAAAAAGGGGATAAAAATAGTACCAACCAAATGATCGCAGCTATAGTCATGAAATTCGGAGTATGTATTCCTTTGACTACGTAGACATGGAACATAAAAGGTTTTTTGTTCCAAATTCGTACTTTCAAGGGATACAATGTGTACAGTGGGATACAAATTGCACCAACCAAACGGCTACACCTAGAATAATGAAATTTGGTTTATCATTCCTCTGATTGTGTAGTCACGTAAAATAAACGGGTTTTTCGAAATTCGTACTTTTTGGGATTAAAATGGAAAAAGCAGATTTTTTAATTGACTTGATGAATAATTTTGATATGTAAACGTATTGATGGCCTTGCCTTATAAGCGTGGTTTGAAATATTTAAAATATTATATTTATTTATAAAATTATTTTTTCAATATTTCTATTTGTTTTGGTTTGGCTATATTAAAAAAATATATTTTCCTGTAATATTATCGATGGTGGAAGGTATATAAAGTTCGGCCCGGCCGAACTTAACACCGGTTTTACTTGTTTATCTTAATTTTAATTTTTAATTGCGTCAGTTGGAATGATAGTGGTCTAAGTCAAAAACCCAAAAATTGAGATATGCCATTTTTCCTCTTTACTTTGATCAGATCTATAATTTAAGTTTTGATATTTATAAAAAATTTACCCTTTCTCATTTTTTGCACACTAAAATTGTCTTTAGTGTTAGTTTGAAAGTGGTCTAAGTCACAGAATATGATGTTAACAAAAATTTTTTATTTTGATAATTTGAATGGTATATAAAATGAAATTATTTGAAAAGTGAATAATAATTTCAACATAAAGTTTCTAGACGAACAACCTGGAAATATTAATAATTAAAAAATATTTTCTGTTTTCTTTCATTTTTGTAAGAAAATATTACTTTTGCGAAAAAAAAATTAAAAATTTTATTTCATAATTTTTTTCAATTTTGAGAATAATGAAAGTGGTCTGAGTCAGTGTGCGAACTACCAACGTTGTCGATTTTTTTATTTTTTAGTTCGATATAGTAGTAGGATATTGTAAGAAAAAAATTTGTGTTTCGATGGAAAAATATTTTTTAATTGACTCAAACATAAACCATTGCATATCTCAGAACGGATAAAGTGTGTAAATTATAATTATTGAATACTAATTAGCCGTCATATTGACTTTTGGGTTGGGACTATTTAAAAAATTCGATTCGAGGTTTTTGGGTTTACTTATAATAAAAAACTTACCTTGAACAACTGAGTGAGGTAGTATGGTGGCTGGTGATGATTAACGATATTGCGTTTTTGATGTTGATAAAGTTCTTGGATAATTTAATGTTAGTTTTTAGTTTATTATTATTTTTATTTACACTCGCGTTCTCGTAAGAATGTAGCTATTTACACGTCGCGGACAGTTTTCACACATTTTTATTCACTTTACAACACTGTTTTCTTGTCCTAACGCAATGCAACTGCAAATGCATTGTGTTTGCATACCAACAAGCACACGCACATGCGAGAAGGCAAAGAGAGAGAGAAAGACACACACACTATCAGGGCACTGTTGTTTTTTTGCAAATGTGGTGTCACCGACATTTTCACTTCACTTTAAATGCTTTTCCGAAAGTGTTTTTTCAAGGCAAATTAATAATTTTAATTGAATTGTCATTATTTGTCACAGTTTCGAACAAATTTATTGCAAATATACTGACGCTATAGCTATTCACTCACAACTATTTAAAAAGTAATTAACAGAGATTATGATGAAATTCACTGAGAGACACGCGCCGCGGCCATTTTTTTGCAAATCACGAATTTTATAATTTTTTGTATTTTTTTGTAGCAAATTTTAAACGATTAATATAATTTACTGAATTTAACACAATTTAATAGATATTTTATTAACTTTTTTGCCATAAATTCACTAAATATTACTATATTTTTTGTATTTTTTGTGCGATCGCGTATTTTTCGTGCGGTACGGGTTGAATGTTGTCATCGAACTGAAAATAAACCAAAGAAGAGAATACGGTGATTAGTGAGCGCAACCTGTCACATAATAATCGATTATTAAAAGAGAGAGAGTTAGTGGTCATTCTATTAAAGGAATAAATCATGATAAGGATTGCAGCGATAGATAACAGATTTTAGCGAAAATCTCGATTTTGAGGTTTTATGAAAAATCTCCTTATCATCTTTCTACCTTAATTCTAAATATTGGAATTGTTTTTTAATATTTCTATGTTTTTCAGCGTTTTCTGTCGGAATATGTAAAAAACTCGATTTCGGAAAATTATTAGTGACGCCCATTTAGAATTAAGATTACGAAATCTATTTTTTACAAGTTTTATGATAATGTTTTATGAAATTAAATTTTAAATATTAAAAATTTTTTATAAAAAAGATCGAATTAATTATTAGTGCAGAAAATAAAATACAGTTCGTTAGATAGTTCAAGCTAAGCTGAAAAGCTCAGAGAGAAATTAACTTTTATGAATATTTTTGATGGTTGGTTATTTTGTCTTTAGAGTGCCAATAAAAGGTCCGAAAATATATTGATTTAAAACACAGATACTGCATTTATGTTTTATAATATTTTTATTTTTAATTGTATGCCTCTAGGGCATTCTCTAGTCGGTAACAATTACACTGAGAGTAAAAATACGTGGAAAGAAACACTATTTTTCTGGTAGGTTTGTCGAGTAAAACACGAATCCCAGACACAGTTTTGTGATACCTCATATAAAAATCCCACAATTCCCAAAACGAGGAAAATACATCCCAAAAAATTGATTTTTTTAGAAAAATAAGCGGCATTAGTTAATTTCGATCGAGGATCAGCGGACAAAAAATATTTTTAGCAGCTTAATCCGTTGATAAAATTTAAGTTTTTACTTTTGAAAACGGTACTTTGGCTTTCAAGAATTAAAAAATTATTTTTATGAGAATTGATCATATTGAATTATTGTAGTCATCTATTTCCCGACTCTTTTGGTTTATCTAAATGAATGCAATGGGATAACTTGCCATCAAAATTAGCAGCCCGACCTAAAAGCCACATTTTCATCCAATCTTAATAAAATTTGGAACATATCACTCCAACTATATGGTGCAAAAATTGACAGATCGGATTAGGTTTTGATATAGCCCTCATATACATACATATGTGTTTTCAATGGTATACGGCGTTTTCACGGGGGTGCAAATCTTATTATAATTATGAAGCAGAATAATGCAATTTTATCTTGAAAGGGCTTTAATAATATGTAACAGGCAATAAAGAGCGTATCGCTTGTGAACATTAATGGAACAAAACCAAAAATTTCGTTTTTAGAAAAAGAAAAACTAAAATCTATAAATATTGAGATATCGTAATGAAAATTTTGCAGTTATTTAGAAAAAAGTGTACGAAAATAATGTATTATTGCTAGTTTTTGCATTTGTTTCTAACAAAATGCACAAAATCCCAGAGTGGAGAAAATATGTTGATTTTTTAACGAAAATGGTAGCCGTTTAATTATTTAAAGCAGAAATGCGAAAATAATTCTTGAGTAAGAAGTCAACACATGAGACCAAAAAACTAGTCTAAATATTTTCTAATTGATGCTTTGTGATTTGAGAATTTATGATGTTTTTTTTTGTATAGAAAATTTCACAATATTGAAGTGGGCATACCGGAAAGGTCAGTTGACTACAATAATTCAAGAAGGGCATTACATGCTTCTACGATAAATAACGGAAATTAGCTCATATAGGAAGAAAGAAAAAAGTTTCAAGCGAAATAATGTTGTCGCCTTGTTGAAGAAAAAACGTTAACAAGTGGAACCCTTTTTCTATTGGGGCCCTATTTGTATTTAGAAGTGTATAACTTCTGTTTGAAGTAACATATTTGCACCAGACTTTGGAGTAGTTTATTTAAAAAAAAGAATAAATAATAATGCGATTTAAACTACGAAGACAGCCTCGCCAAAAATATGATTTTTTCTTATCAGTTATATCTCTTAAACTAATTAAGCATATGTGCAATCGGCACATAATTGTACTTTTGGCAGTCATTTAAGAATTTGGTATGCCTGAAGAGACCAACCTTGGAGGGTCACCAAGTAACCTCCATACCCACTAGGTTACCAAAATTTTCAAAATCATTTGGACAACACCTCCATGCATGTGAAACTTTGTTTTGATATCGCTTTCCGTTCAAAATTTACAAAATTAATTCCAAAAAAATCGAACCTCTGTGTTTGGTAAGAAACGGTGACATAAATGTTTGCCAAATACTTTTAAATAGTTTCATGACATATATTGTTGAAATAAATGTTCATGTATGTAAAGTGTCAAGTGAAATAACGATTCATTCGGCGGTTCATTTTGTATAATGACTATATCTATATCTACATCGTCCTTGATCTAAAAACAAATTTCATTGACACGTAATTATATTTGTTGTTTAAATTTGGTTCAAATATAGTTTTTTATTTTTATTCATTTTACTATCAAAGAAAGAAGATAGTGGAGGCAAGTGCCACTATTGTTAGGGGGTAAAACTGTGAAAGAGTATAAACATTTGGTATGAATTTTGCATATGTTCTCTATTTTAAATTCTTATGAAGTGGATTACTTTTTCGGATCTTCTAAATACTAAAACCGTTCGCAAATCGACGACGTTCAAATAAATGACGTCTAGTGTTACATATAGTTATGTTTTCAAGCAAATCTGTTACTGGGACATTTTGGATTTCTTTGCACCCTTAAATATTTGTGATGATCCGTCCTGGAGTAATTAAATTTCTATCACTATCAACCAAATTCTACAATAGAAGGTTTTTATTAATTACCCCAGCTTTATGAGTGTGTATTAATATGGAACTAAAGGTGATTTTTTAGCTATTATCTTTTTGGCAACACTGGTTTAAACAGCTGACGCACGTTTCGTGTTTTGTTTCACTGTCAAACATATATATATGAACCGTACTATAGATTCAAATAAAGATTTCATGCATTTTTCTGAATTTTATGTGTTTTTTTTTGAAAAACGTTCCTATAGCTTTTAAAAAATCACCCTTTAGATATATGAGTACAACATATATGTCGTAACGGAAGTTTGTAATGCTGTAGATTATTGCTGACTTATTATTGTTTTCTAAAACTTCGGTATTTTTGATTTTTTGTTTAACAAAATATACATTGACACACTTGCATACTTGCTCCTGCGAACTGATCTCGCATAACCCAAATCAGCGTCGTTATCAAGGACATCATCATCAGCCAGCACAGCACGAGTGACACAGATTTCTGCTTACCTGGCCATGATATCATAAAAATCATTTTTTCTGATTTATATTTTCAAATAAATGATGAGTGATTCCCAGAAAACTGGCCGCCTATAATATAATGCCAATAAATGTGACATCTAAAAGTTTCAACAGCTTCCAACTGTTGGAAACATAAAGTTTGTCAACTTTTCACACACGACAAGCAAGCTCAACACGGCCAACCATTCATCCATCCATCCGATGACGACAATTTAGAAACATTCTGTTCTGTTCAGTTGAGTTTTAGTGATTTCGTTGTTCAGCAAACACCCACGTGTTACGACGACGACAACAGCAGCAGCACCACCACCACCAACAACAACAGAAATAACAAAGACAATTCAAAGTGTAAACAAACATTATTTCCATCCTAGAGTTCGACCGTCCGTCCGCCCGCCACCACATCGGGGCTTTGCATAATAAACAACAAAATTACGATATGCCAAAAGCGAAAACAACACAGAGAGTGTAGCTAGCGGTAATAATCACTCGGGCTCTCTTCGTGTGTGTTTTCTCTCTCTCGCGTGAGAATGGCATTGCCATGTAAGAAAACATGTTGCCGCAACATGTTCTACGAGTGTGGTGTTGTGTTGTGTGGGGGCCATCCATCCATCCGCACACGACGACTGTGCGCGCCGGCAAATGTTCGTGTAGGTTATGAGTAGACCGAGTTCATGGCATAGCACAAGCAACAAAAACTCCACACCAGTGCCAGTTTCGTGTGTGTTTGTGTGAAGTCGGTGCTCGTTGGCAGACACGGCCCCCCAACAAAAGAAATGTTTAGTAACAAATGAAACGTTGACGGAAGCGGAACTCAGATAACGGTAAAGGCACGCCAAAAACCGAAGTATGTTTTACAGTAAACCAAACCAACAACAAGAGTGTGTGCTGGCTTCTTGAAACACCGAATGAAAGAATGAATAAAATAAATGATGAATGCTTGGGGCAAAAATATGTGATTTAAGGAAAAAAAATTGAAACGAAAAATTTTGCGCAAGAAAAAAGAAATTGAGAAAAAGTGATTCGAAATCTAGGGGGAAAAAAGAATGAAAGTGTGTGTGTGGTCGGAAAATTGTCAGGCAGCAATACACCACACCCCCCGCCCAACAAGTGCTGACAAAATGTGCAATTTGAAAAGTTTTGTGTGAAAAATAAATAAATAAAGAAATTAGTGAAATTACAAAAAAAATATCGAAAGATTACAACAAGTCAAAGGCAGCAGAGGTGTAGTTCTGAAACAATTGGATATCTTCAACAGGATTCCTCGGCAACAGCAGCAGCAGACCAATGGATAAAAGGTTATTATTTTGTTTTTGAATTATCACAAAAATATGAATGAATACAAAGGAGGAGAGGAGACGGGGATCAGCATCAGTTTGTTTTTCGGCCACATCAAAGGTTGGCAGACGAAAACCGCAAATTATAGCTCTCCCTGCTCAGTCTGTGGTTGTAGCTCAATTCAAATGAATAGAGCTACTAATTGGCTCTATTTATTCAACAAATGGTATTCAAAGGATCTAATGCACAATCAAAAAGGATTTTAATTGAATTGTATAGAACTCGGCTCTTACAAAGGCAATGACATCAATGGCACATCACCATCGACCTCGTTATCAACGGCAGCAGCAGTAAAGTAATGCCTGCAAATGTCACAGCTACTGCTGGTGGTCCTATCCAAATGTCATAATTTTGAAATGACAACACTCCGCACAAACAAATGTGTAAATGCTGCACCCAGTCAGCTCAAAAACTTGCAGCACACCAAGTAGCCCGGTGCAAGGCAAGGGAAAGCAAAGGACATGTGTTTAAGTATGTGCTGCGGGTGTTGATGTCGGTCTCGTTGTAGTCTATTAAATACTACAAACAAGTGTAACAACGCCAATACAATGGCACAAGGATAATACAACAACAGCAATAACAACGGCAGCGTCAAAAGCAGCCGCAAAAAACGATACCCGTTTAGTGTGGCAAGTACTTCTTTTGAAGCAACAACAGGGTGTGTTAGTTGGTACTCTACCCCGTCTCCTTGGCCCAACATGTGCCCATCGTAAGGATGTGCAGGACTATAATCGCTTTGATTGCATTGTTGTTGTATTTTATGGAGTACTTGCCAGTTGTTGTTACTGTTGGTGTATGGTTTTTATGTTTACTTTCTGGTGCTTGGTATTATTGTTTTGTTGTTCTTTGCGGGGAACAATGAACGGCGGGTGTCAAAAGTGGGTGTTGAACACTTGCATACCCGGCACACATAACACCCCGTCACACATTACAACGCACCGACACAGCAACACCAACCCTTCCTCATTTAACTTTCGGCTTACAACTCGAACTGGAACTGGAACTCTTCGTTGCTCTACAACTGAACGGCTTTCAATAGAGAGGCGTATGTTTAACAGGCAGATAGAATACCAAATTGCTGCTGACAACAATGACAAAATTAATTATTTTTAACAACATTGTTGTTACTCTCGTTGTTGTCTTTTGGGGTAGTTGTGCTTGCCGTTCTCAGCATGAGCTATCCCACATTGGCATAAATCTTTTTTACGAGTTTAAACGACCGATTCAGCAGCCAGTGTATCGCCTAAGAATCCTTGTGCATTTTAAGAACCCTCAGGAGTTTTCCCCGGTTTAAGCCAAGCGTAACTGAGATTGGAATTTTGTTTGTTTGTTGACAAAATAGGCTAAGGGTGTATGAAGCAAAGTTGTAACTGCTGTGCCTTTCGAAAAATGCTAAATGCTCTATTTAGAGAGATGTATAGAGCAGTTGGTTGTGTTTTAGTCTTAAGTGATGTGTAAATGGGTAATTGAAGAGATTTCAGTAGGGAATGAGGTACAATTTCAATTTTGAGTAAAATTTCAATCTTATATGCCCAGCATTTAAAAAATTTAATAACAATTCATTGAAATTCAAATTATTAAACAAAATCGTCATAACGGCCATATTTCCATACTGCTTAAATTGCCCTGAAAAAAACTCAATTTGCGTTATCGGTTTTCCAGACATTACAGGAAGAAAATAGAATCAAAGTATGAGGAAAAAAATTGTATCGACAACATTAAATTTATAAAATCAGCAAAGAGGGTGGAATAACTATTTTTTTGTCACATATCGCGAATATTAAAATAAAATGAAAATCACTTCTGCCAAAAATTTATGCTGCTCAAAGGATTTTCTAAAAGTTATAAATATTTTAATGTGTTTTCTTAATTGTATGACAAGTTATTCATATATTTAAGTGTTAATGAACTTTTAAAATAATTGATTGAATGCGTTTAGAAAATATTTGTTTAGTACGATATAAAAAAATTTAATATCTTCAAATATTTATCTTAATAGTGATCGAGAATTATAACATGTTGCATCATATTTTAAGCGAGTTTTGTAAACTCTGAAGCAAAATTTCTAATTTGAAGTATTATTATTAAAATTATTCTTAGTTCGGCTTGGCACCATATTAAAAGGAAGAAAACTTCCATTGGTTTGAGGAGAAAGCTCCTACCTCGCTGTGCTGAATTGCTCTCAGTTGGAGTACTAGACTTTATTATTCAAATTAGCTTTGATTGCGGAAAATTCACTTGTACTTTTTCCCATCTCAAGTTTTAAGTTTGATTTCAACTGTGATACTGCTATAAGAATTTTCGCAGTAATTTTCATTATTATTTTTATTTATTATTTCGTCGTGCTGTATTAGTATCGTTTTCATTATACAAATCAACAAAATAGTAAAAATATTACGAAAGATTAAATATTCGAATGAAACAATTTATCCCTTAAGATGTTGGAAAATATCAACGAAACGTAGGATGTAAAATTTGAAATAAATAATATTTTATTTGCATAATTTCTGACTTTAAAAGCCCATCTAGAAACTCAAATTAAAAGTAACCTTATTTGAATTTTATTTTGAAGTGAAATTTGCCTAGGCTCACATTCAAAGCAAGGCCTAATTTCAAGGAAAATTTGAATCCCAAAATTTCTCTATTTTAAGATTTTTTAAAACAATTTGTGTGCAACCATACACGTCAAAAAATATTTGAGCCCGACACCTAGAAAATATTTTTATTTGCATCGAGGCATAAAATCACAAAAAATATGTATATTTTTTGACTAAAACTGTGATCTTCGTCTACTCTTATTTTTAAAATATAGGCTCGATCACACCCGCGCATATGTCCTATTAAAGATATAATGTGATTTTCAAATAGAAACACTATTTCAGGATAATTCTCCAAAGAATCGGGGAAAAAATGATTTTTTCCAAACAAACAACTTTTTTAGCTGATGCGAAAAAAAGAACAATTCAAATTATCAATCGACCTTTGGTTTAGTGGTTTAGATGGTCCTCTGAGAAAGAAATATTTCTATTTTTTTTTCGTTTGTTTTATTTATAAATATTTCATTTGATGTGGGAATGTTGTCCTGGCTCAAGGCCATTTCGCATCTATATTTTATGGAATGTCAATTTATTTACAAATGGCATGGTAACACTTAGAACACTGTTGCTGTCATGTGAAAAAATATGATTTTTTAAATTTCTGGTCAAATAGATAAGATCCCAGTCATGATAATAAATAAAACTTAATTTTCGTTATTTAATTTACAATCGGCACTATTTAACCATAAATTTAGAAAATCATGATTTTTTAAATTATTTTGGGTCTACAAACAGGACCACATCTTCTATATTTACTTATAGACCTTTCACAAGTAGACATTATTTACTTCATTATAGTATTAGATGTTAAAAATTGTTTTTTATGGTTTTTACGTGCCGACAAAAAAGTTTTTGTTTTTTCGGAAAAATATATTTTTTTCTTTTTTTGGAGGCTCGTCCTAAGCCACAGTTTCTATTTGTAGCCATAGTAATTACCTTTACATGGATATACATGGGGGTGTTGTTTCCAAAAATGAGAGTATACATAATTAAGGTACCTCCGATGAAAATTGAAATTTTTGTAAAAAAAAAAAAATAAAAAACAAATTTCGTAAAAAGTTTTAAAGTTGTTTTCGAAAGTTTCCTAAACAAAAATTGAATAATAATGCGTATTTTTTCAAATTTTATAATCATTTTCTAAAGGATATATATAATATATTTAGGTATCTTCTATATTCATTGACGGAGATTTTTACGCTATTGTGAATTGAAAATATCTGGTTAATCGGAATATAAATATGCCTCAATGGATTAAATATTGGAGATATACCTCAAACTAGAGCGCCATGGATGTGGCCTTACATTTCAAAACAACAACATGTAACAATTTAAATTAGAATCGGCATTAAAAAAGTACTGATTATTTTTCCAAATTGCTGGTTTTATTGGAAAGCTTGAGGTTTGTCATTTAATAATGGAACACATCCTCGATCAACCCAATTTTTTTCGAACAGCCCAAAATCCACATCAAACAGTGACTCGTTGTGGATGCATTGGCTGCTCAATAGTCACTTGTGTGACCTCTGAACCTCATATGCGACAATTTTGCTTATTAACATAGCCATCGAGATAAAATCGGTTTCATCTGAAAACACGAAAATTGAAATGAAAAATTAATGTTACTCTCATGTTACCTTGCAAAGTCAAAGTAGTTTCAATTTTAAATGGCCCACCCTATGAAACATACTCAAAAATATGTATTATGAGAAGTGTATAAACTAAGCATGTTTTTCGGTGTTATTTTAAATTATAAATTGATTTTATTTTTATAACTAAAACTTTCTGAATCAAAATCTCTTTTTGGTGATACTTTCGACTAAGGACGAAGCCCATAAGTAATTTTTCCTTACAGGCGAAATTGTGCTCGGAAATGCAATTTATGAGTATTTTTGAAGAAATCTATATATTTTTTAAAGAAAATCAATGTTATTGGATTGTTTTGTTGTGGGATATCTTTAACCAATTTTGACCCATTGTTCGATTAATCGAACAGTAAACAGTAAGAAATATCGAAAGAATCAAGAATCAAAAAACTTTTTTTTTCATAATTTGTTGATCATTTTGTTATCATTCGACTGGAACGATTTCTCGAGATAGTATCTGCTAGGAAATGCAAAGACTAATGTTTGTACAATTCAAGTGTCCAATTTCCATGTTTAAATCCTTGAAAGTTTGTCCCTGAATCAATGATCTGAATTATTTTCTTTCTCAATGGCATCAATCGACAACTTTCCATCCATGAAATATTTTTAATATTTATTCTCTCCTTCCATCAGTCATGGCCACGACTCCACTTCCATTCGAGCGCTAAATTTGTTAATAAGTCACTGTGCTTTTTGGGAGCTACTCCTTGTAGCCTACATTAATAATTCTTTGTAATTTATCCCTAATTTGTTGCCATGTTTTAATGCCTTCTTTCTCAGTTCTTTTTGTCATGTTCGGCCTGTTGTTTTCTTTGTTGGGCCTTCCTTTTAAGTTTTGTTTACAGTTGTGGGATGATGATGATGATAATTTTTGTATGTCCCAGCAACGGCCAGCCAGCTTGCCTGCCGGCCTCCTATATTAGACTCATTATCATAAGTTGGCGGCGGCGGCGGCGGCGGCGGCGGCGGCGGCGTCGCCCTTCTCATCATTAAGTTATTGTTATTGTTTTACTGCCGGTTATTGTTGTTGTCGCTATCGTTGGCTACTACTTCTTCGCTAAGTACTATTATTAATAATAACAATAATAACTACAACTACAATAATAATGAACAGTGTTGTTGTACTCACTATTAACATGTTAATAGGATTATGTTGTTGTGTTTAGTATTTAGGCGAGTAGTAGACAAACATACACGACACGACGTTTGTCTATGTGTAAGCGCTGCCTAATGAATTGTTTATTACAACGGACAAGTGTATTATGGAGTCTAGTGTCCATGTCCATCCACGCCATCTCTCTGCGCCTCCATTTAACCACGATTATGAATGGAGGAAGGCAGGCAGACGGACAGACATTTATAGCTGGTGATCAGCGCTCAGGCTGCCATTGAATACTACTCGCCTGTAGTTTGCCTATTAAAGGGAAATTCTTTTATGATTCTATTATTTCGATGTCAGTCGTGGCGGCGTTGTCTGGGTGCCCTCTGTGTGGTTTTAATCAATTGTGGGAAATTGTAATTGAGTTGTTTGATGTTGTTCTTGGTGTTGTTGATGCGGCTGCTTATTGCTGTCGGTGTTGTTCAAGTGATATGGCAATTTGTATTCAATTAGTGATATTCCGCCCTCCTCACTTGTCTGTTCATTGAAAACTTTTCAAATAATTTTTCCTTCAACTTTTTTTTCTTGAAAGATTTGTCAAGTGCATCGTCGTTTTTCTTCGGGTTTCAGCTCTTTTTGTTGTTTGTCGTGGGAATATTGAATTTTTTCTGTTTATTAAGATGTGCATTAATCATCTTTAATGTACTTGTTGATAAATTTATGATGAGCCTTAATAGATTATTATTTATTGCATTTATTAATGGCATCGAAACTATATTTGTAGAAGGGTTAGTTGATTAAATAAACAATTGAGGAGTTTTTGTCGTTCTCACGCATAATTCGGTGTCACTGGAGTAATTTCAAATCTGTAATCTGTCGTAAACTTCAATAAGAGATATATAGGCAATTAAAAGACATTATGTCGTCATCTCACATGGAAACATTGATAGTGGGATTCAAATAAAAAATAATAAAGAAACTAAATATTATTCTATATAATTTGTAAATGGGATTTCTGAGCTATTTAACTAAAAATGAGAAAAAAATCAATCGAAAAAATTAAAATGTTCCCAAGTTGTTGAGACCGTTTCTGAATCACTGCTACTCTATGAAAGTGAAACTCGCAACATGTGTAGCCATCGTAATTATCGTTTAATGGTCTTATAAGGGGCTTGACATCGGAATTATATTTCCAAATGTGAGTAATGTTGACGAAAATTGAAATTATATTAAAGTTTCCTTTTTTAATTTGTCCATAAAAAATCTTAATATCCTTTTCGAGTTTAGAAAGACAAAATATATAGAAATGTTACACATAGTTTTTCGGCAAAATTGTTCTATTAATACTGATATCGGACTTCAGATACCTCACAGAAATCCATGGACCACACTCGAAACTACTAAACGGACTCAAAGCATTTTATTTAAAAATAATAAGAGAAACACTGAATTCTTAATAAAAACTGATATTGGTTTAACAAAAGAAAATTTCCAGAAATACATTTTTTAATAAAATAAAAATATTAATTATTTTGAAAAAAATTAATTTAAAATATTTTTATTAAAAATTAAATTTTTTCAAAATTTTTTCTACAAAACATAACATTGATTAAATTGATGAAAATTTCTTTTGCAATTTTCTTATTGTTGTCTTTTTCATAAAATAAATTATTTTTATTAAAAATCATTTTTGATTTTCTTGAACAAATGAACAAATATGGAAACTGTTGTTTTAGTTTTTTCAACATTCAGTTAAGTTTTCTTTCACTTAAAAAATTGATAAAATTTATTATCCTTAAAAATTGTGAAAGCTAAAATTTAAGCAGTACAATGTTTCTAAGCAGAGGCAGAACTCACGTATAAAACGCCACAGAATAAATGAAAAAAACTGAAATATTTATTGACAAATTTGTGTTAAAAATTCATTGGGAACAAATTAAAAGAATATTGCTTAACGAAATCTATTTTTTGTGGTAAATTTCACTTAATTTAGGAAAATATTTTGCAATATACAATTTATCTTAAATTAGTTCTTTGTAAATTGACTTTATATTTTTTAACAAAAAAATATAAGATAATTTTATTTAAGAAAATATCAAATTTTAAAAATAAAAAAATCCTCGAAATTTAGTTAATTAAAATAATCAATTTTAGCAAATTTCTTTTATTTTTTTTCAACAAAAAATTTATGTTTATCTTTTTGAAATGAACAATTTATTATAAATCAGTTACTTTGTAAATTGAATTTGTCTTTTAAAAAAATATATAAAATATTTTTTAAAAAATCAAATTAAAAATGTTTTTTCTTTTAATTTTTATAAATGTTTTATTTTTTTTTTCAACAACAAAAAATGATGATATGATTTTAATTTTTTTTATTTTAATTTTTTCAACAAAAATTGAGAAACAATCGATGATTTTTAAAAAAATATTTTCTTCGCAAAAATTTCTATAATTGATGATTATGAAAACTATTTTCTTTTTTTTCAATCAATTTACCTTAAATCATTTTTGTATTTGTCTTTTTAACAATAAATATAAAATATTTTTATTTAAGAAAACCTTTTTTAAAAAGCCAAATTAAAAAAAGGCTTTGAAATTTAGTTAATTTTTGTAATATCTTTAATTTTTTTTCAACAAAAAATTTATGATTATAAAAATATTTTCTTTTTTTCAATCAACAGTTTATCTTAAATCAGTTTTTTGTAAATTTAATTTGTCTTTTTTTTTAACAAAAAATATAAAATATTTAAAAAATCAAATTAAAAAAATATTTTTACTTTTAATTTATGTAAATGTCGTATTTTTTCAACAAAAAAATGAAGAAAAATTGATGATTATAAATTTTTTTCTTAAAAAATGATAATTTTTATAAATGGATTTTAATTTCAAAATATTTTTATTTAAGAAAATATTAAAAAAATATTCTTCGAAATTAAATTAATTAAAATATTCTAATTTTTGTAAATTTATTTATTTTTTTTGAGAAATAATCGATGATTTTTAAAAATATATTTCCTTCACAAAAATGTCAATAATTGATGATTATAAAAAATATTTTTTTAAAGAACAAATTAAATTAATTAAATTGTCTTTATAACAATAAATATAAAAATAAAATTTTATTTAGAAACCTTTAAAAAAAAAAAAAAAAACAAATTAAAAAAGGCTTTGAAATTTAGTTAATTTTTGTAAATTTCTTTAATTTTTTTTCAACAAAAAATTTATGATTTTAAAAATATTTTCTCTTTTCAATGATCAGTTTCAATTTTTATCTTAAATCAGTTTTTTTAAATTGAATTTGTCTTTTTTTTAACAAAGAAATATAACATATTTTTTAAAAATCAAATTAAAAATATTCTTTGATTAACTATATTCGATGATTATAAGAAATATTTTCTTAAAAAAATTAAATTTTTTGTTAAAAAATAATATCTTTTGTAAATTGATTTTAATTTCTTTTCAACAAAAAATATGAATTTTTATATAAAACGTAAAATATTTCAAAATAAATATTAAAATATTTATTTAAGAAAACATTTTTAAAGATGATCAGTTTTTAAAAATAAATAATGCAAATTTGATTTCTTTCGGCAAAATTTATTACCATTTATCGTTAAAAGCAATTACTAGTTGCTAATAATCAAAAATTATAAATTCAAGTCATCAATTTATTACTGAAGTCATAGAAAATATTTTTTTAGTTTTCCAACCAAATTTAAATTTAATATAAAGAGTAGATTCTGCGAACGGAATTTTTCTAAATTTAAACTTGTTAAGGACAAATATTTAAAGACAAGTATAAAGTAATTTAGGTCAACCTCCTCAAAATTGCAAAAGGAACGAAGGAAGCAACCATTAATTAGCGCATGGTTCTGAAATGTTGAAATTTCGTCAATTTAAATAATAAGTTAATAAGAATTATTATGAAAAAAATTGCAAAACTCAGTATAATTTTTAGTTTTTTTTTTTTCAAAGAATAAACCAAGAAATGACTTCGAGCTTGACTATTTTTTTAATAAGGATTAAATAGGTCGAATATAATATATGTCAATGAGAAATCAGTAATTTAATCTGTGTATTACTGGAAAACAAAATTTCTCCCAACTCTATTTTTTTTGTAGAAAATGAAAAAGTATATATTTTTGGGGGAAAATATAGGATATTCGCATTCAGTAATTTTCTCTTTTGCAATCTGATGCGAGCCCTAAAGACCTTTCAACGCAAATAAATGATCCTGTGATGGTGGGTACTTGTATTTTTTTCTTATTTTGCCCTCAACAAAATGTGTTGCGAATTTGCGCGTAGTATTTATTTCCTTCCCTCTTTAACACCAATTCACGTTTAATTATTGTGGGGATTTTAATTTCGAGGCCTTTTCTGTTGCCTTTTTCAATTGGAACAGCATAAATAAGAAATAACAAAGGGCTTTCAGCAGAGCCTACCCCGCCCCCGCCAAACGGCTGCAAAACCCCAACCAAACAAATAATAAAGAGAGGAAGAAGAATGGGGCAAAGAAAAAACCGAGCGAACAAGCCCACTAAAAACCCACAAATGAAAAAACCAACCAAATGTACAAACGCACAGCCAACAACAACAGCCCGTGTACGGTGCGTTAACTTCCGTCAATAAACGGAAATTCTATTTTGAAAAATAACAAAACCAGAAAAATGTGAATGGAACAAGTACTGGGCATATGAACGCCAGCGCACAGCAGAGGTTAAGGACTCCCCGGGTCGGGGTTTCGTAATAAAAACATTCCAAATTATGGTCGGTCGTTGGGCGCTCACTCGCTTGCTCGGTTGGTTGGCTGATTGTGTTGACTTGCTGCTGGTGGGCTGTTGAAATTGGTTTTGCATGGCAGACGCAATTAAATCAAAATATTTTCGCTGTCAAGTTCATTGAAACTTTGCCAGCCCCAACGACCAACAAAAAAAGAAGAAAAAATACACAAAAAACGCTGAACATTTCGCTCTTATCAGTTGGCAGTAGGCACGTAAAACAACAACATAATTTTTGTGTCGTTTTTTGTGGTGGCAGTTATTGCCAAAGGTTTGTGCGTTTCGAAAGGTACAAACACGAGAAATGTAAAATTAAAACAAACAGGAAATTGGGTCAACAAAATCCTTAAGGATTTCACATAGAAATGAATGAAAATATAGGCCTCGCAACAAAGCCTCTTGGGTAGCAAAAAAAACGAAAAAACAACAAAAAGGCAAGAAAGGACGGAAGGAAGTTTTTGTTCAACACAAAATTGCCATGACAATAGTTTGAGTTTGAGGGGGGCGGCCAAAGAAAATAATTAACTCGGCATTATAATGAAATGGATAGGCGAGTATTAAAGAGATAATATTTTCAAAATGCGTAATGGAAAGTGTTAATTGCATTTACACAATAAAGCCTACTCCTCCTGCATGTCCACAGGCAGCTGCCTGTGTCATTGATGCCAAGATGCATAAGCACGCCCGCCCGTACTCACTGTAGAGCCACTTCAGTGAATTTGTGCAAATGTTGCAGCAGCATGATTGAATGCAAGAAATTATGAAGAAGAATGTGATAGAGGGAGGGGAGAGACAAGGTAGTGATGCCGAAACCGGTTTGCAGATTTTTCAAATGGATTTTGAATTAATTAATTTTGGATATCCCAAAAATATGTTTTTTTTTAAACTTGTAAAATGTTTCTTTCTCGAAATTTAATTAAATTTTCAAGTTTTGCTAATTTGTTGGGCGCCCTTTTAGTCCAACATTTGCCTGCATTGGGTGTCATTTTATTGGATTGTTTGTCTACTTCGATTGATGTCAATCAGTTTCCCACGTTGGGCGATAGTATTTTTATTGGGCGCCATTTTTTGGATTGCTTTGATTTAAGTCAATCAGTTTCCAAAGTTAGACGCCATTTTTGGTAACTGGTGCTTAATTCACAGTTTGAATGAAATTTTGTTGGTTTGTGCTTTGATAGTTCGATTTAAGTCATCAGCTGTGCTTCATTTTGGGGAAGTATGCCACGAGGGTGTCATACTTCTTACAAAAATATATTCTTTTGCAAATTCTATTAATTTTTTCAACAAAAAGAAGAAATTATTTTCATTCAATAAAATATTATTTTAAAATTATCCTAAATGTTTTTTAAAATGTCTTAAAATTTAGTCAATTTTTTTTTTCTAAATTTATTGTATTTCATTTTCCATTAACACTATATATTTGTTAGCTTTTTTAAAAAATATTTATTTTTAAATTTAAAACTTTACTTCTCAAAAATGATATATATTTTGGTAAATTTCTTTTAATTTTTTCCAACAAAAAAAATTATTTTCATTTAAGAAAATATTTTTTTAAGTTATCATTTTTGGGGTAAAATTTTGGTAAATTCTTTAAATTTTGTGCAGAATATTATTTATATATATTATTTTCTTAAGAAAAAATAGGCAATTTTGTTCTAAAATTTAATAATCTTTTCTAAATTTTTTCTGTTTCTTTTTCCATTGAAAAAAATCTATATTTTTCTAAAAAAAATATTTTTAAAATTTAAATTTTTTTTAATTTAAAATTTTACTTCTTAAAAATAATATTTTTTGGTAAATTTTTTTCATTTATCAACATAAGATATAAATTATTTTCATTTAAGTAAATAGTTTTTTAAAATTATCAATTTTGTGCTAAAGTTTAATTAATTTTCTTCTAAATATCCTTTTCCATGAAAACAGGTATATTTATTAAGAAATAATTTAAAAAAATACTCATTAATCAATCATATATTTTTTGGTATTTTTTTTTTCAACAAAAAATATGAATTATTTTCATTTAAGAACAATTTTTTGAAAATAATCATTTTTGTGCTAAAATTAAATCCTTTTTCTTCTAAATTTCTTTTTTATATTTTTTTTTATTATTTCTTTTTTTTTCTTTTAAAAAAATAAATTATTTTCATTTACTTTTTTAAAATTGTCAATTTTGCATTAAAATTTAAGCTATTTTTTTAATTTAAGAAAATATTTCCTTTTAAATTTAAAATTTTTTTTCTTAAAATAATATATTTTGTCTTGACATTTATTTTGGTTTAAGACCATAGGTTGTGCTGAAGTCTTCAGCAGAATCCAAAAATTAGCAAAAAAGGCAAAGTGAGACCTTTATTGTTGCAGCTAAAAGTTGACTGCGCAGTTTCGATGGGCGCTACCCCATCTCGTCAGAACTTTCGCAACGAATGTATGTCTTTGACTTAAATCAGGGTTCATAGTAGTACCAGCGGTCACATATCACAAATGAGAAGCGCTGATAAACAAAATATTCCACCGAACTAAGTCGACACACTAAAAATCTCACTTTGCCAATTCAATGTTGTGCGAGCGATGCGAGCTCATGGTCTTAAACCAAAATAAATGACAAGACATACAACATAACAGACCAACTATACATACAAACAACAATAATATATTTTTTGGTAAATTCTTTTATTTTTTTTAACAAAAAATATAAATTATTTTCCTTTAAGAAATTTTTTTTTTAATTGTAATTTATTTCTAAATTTCTTTTATCTCTTTTTCTATTAGAACAAATATAATTTTTTAAGAAAATAGTTTTTAAAATTTAATATTTTATTTTTAAAAATAATATATTTTGATACATTTTTTCACTTTTCATCAATAAATATAAATTATTTTCATTTAAGAAAATATTTTTTAAAATTGTCAGTTTTGTTTATTTTTCAATTAATTTTACTTTTTTAAAAACAATTTATTTTTTGGAAAATTCAATATTTTACTTCTTAAAAGTAATATATTTTTTGCAAATTCTTTTAACTTTTGCAACAAAAATATAAATTATTTTCATTTAAGAAAATATTTGTTAAAATTAAAAAAATTACATTCTTATTTCTGATTTTTTTTTTTTAATTTTCCTTCGTTGGGCATAAATAAACGCCCAACGACATTTTCTAATTCGGTCTTATTCAAAGAATATCCCACATTTGTTGTACTTTTCTTGGTTTGTGTATTTCATCGTTTCCCACGTTGGGTGCTATTTTATTGGGTGTTACATTACATTTTATAAACCAATAATCTTATTGGTTTGTGATATTTCTCATATCTATTTAGAAATCCGAAAATAATGTATTTCACAGATTGTTTCCAAAAAAAAGAAACCCGTGCAAATCGGATTTAATTTTGTTTGTTTCTACATCCCTACGATGAAGACTAACTCAGTGCAATGGAGTGAAGTGGAGTGGCGTAGAGTGCAGATATTTGTAGGAGGAGGCGCTGCAAAGTGGCCGTTTGGCTTGATTAATAATTCAACAATATTTAAGTGCTTTTCATTTTATTTTCAACAGCCCTTGACAAAACCACAAAATGCACTCGTATCCATTCACGCACTCAAACACACGCAGAGTCGTCATAGGCATTTCCAGCACCGCATGTGCAGCGTATTGTATACATATGATGATGGATGGATAGATGGATGGCTGGCTGGTTGTATGGATGCATTGCATTTCAACGGAAGCCAAATTGTGCTTTCAACAGGCACGCACCGTGCAGCATGCAACAAATTTCATGAATACCAAATACTCCAACCTGATAATACCATTCAGTCAGTCAGCCTGCCAGCCCAGTCATTCACACATCGCATCAGGCATAGTCACACAATGGACAACAAAAAGACAGAACAACGACAGCAAAAACCAAAGCGTAGAGAGTGTCTACATTTATTTAATTATAGACATAATTTAATGTTGTATAATTTCGACAATATCCCTTAACAATCCTCCTCCTTCTGCTCCTGCTCCAGCATTCTTCGAGTGGAAAGAATGTTGCAAATGCACAATTGCTCAAATGTACTTGTTGTAGCATTATGTATGACTCATTACATTTCTGTTTCTTTTCAACGACTAATTGTTGCAGAATTGTGCAGCTGCCAACGCGGATAAGCTACGTCGTCTTGTGATGAGGAATTATGAATATGTATTTTTTAAAATTCGATTTTGTTCTCCTATTGATTGGATGATATATTTGTGGCTTTACATAAAATCGCTCTAATGTAGGCGGTTTATTTTTTGTAGTGAGTCTTTAACGTAAACTGTAAATTTACATGAAAAAAAATCGAGAAGAGATAAGCCTTCAGTTCAGCCTTCAAGAAGCTCATTTGCAGCTCGATGGCTATGCCAATAAGCAAATTTGCCGCATATGGGATTCACAGCGAGTCAGTGTTTGGTGTGGATTTTGAGCTGTAATGAAAAATTGAGTTGATCGGATGAGGTACTGCCAAACCAGTCGTGGTAGTCATACGAATGATAAAACCAGAAATTTGAAAAAATAATCAGTATTTTTTATATAGCCGATTCTAATTTAAAATTTTAAATGGTCCACCCTTTATATGCTGTTTATTTAAAACTTGAGGAATCTGTGTGTATTTGTCATTCAATGACATTTTTTAATTTTTTCGCCATTTTCCGACTTTGAGAATGTTTTTTTTTCACTTTAGTTTGTAATGAAGCATTACTTCTAATGAAATTATTCAAAAAGGACGTTTAGTAGGGAGTACAACTACTCCTTGGGTTTTTTACATGCCGTCAGTTATTGAGTTATTGAAGTTTTCATAAAACAAGATTTTTGGTTATTCCAGTTCACATCTCACAAAATTTTATTTCTAAAGTATATTCCTATAACTCGTCAAAACAAATAAAAGCGTTAAATAAAGGCATGGCGACTGTATTTTTGTAAAAATCATAAATTTTGGAACACATTTCCCCACTTTAGGAATTCAGTATTTTTTTTTTTCGTAAAATATGCTAAATCTGCAAATCTTGTACTCTTTTCATAATTTGTATCCATTTTTATGTAATTGTATCCGTTTTTCGATCACATGACTGTTGTTGAGAGAACCCATTCATTTTGGAAATCATCATTAAACATTTCAAAAAATTATTTCCGTGAGTGACTGGAAATTATTTTTTTTATTTGTTTGGACTGCGACCCAGCATAAATGTTGATTAATTCATCTGAAACTCTTAAAAACTAAAAACTTAAAAACTAATGTCTGGCTTCCTACCTGTTTAAGGTTTCATATTCTCTACTGGGCTGTGCGTCGACTTTTTTACTAGTTCACAAACAAATTACAAATTATTTATAAGCCTAGAACTCCTGTTTTAATTGAATTCTGCAACATATTCAACTCCAATGTGGATTTTTTCTGATACACTGGCAAAGATTTTATTTATTCTTAGTTTTAATTTGTATTCTGTAAGACACTCTATATTGCCATAGCTTTAAATTTATTTATTTAAAAGGAAGTGAGAACAATTTTTTCCCAAATGACATATATAACATTTTATTATGTATTGTGATATTCAAAAATTTTTATGGATATATTTTTTAATATTTATACTGTCATTTTGGAAATATAAGTCCGACAACACCCAATTTTATGTTAAATTAAAGGTAATTAGGATGGCTACAAATAATGCGAATTTCGTTTTCAAATAGAAACAATGGTTAAGGAAAGACTAAAAAAATGAGGAAATATAGATTTTTTTCAGAAAAAAAAATTTTGCTGCCAAGAAAAAACCCACAAAAAATAGAAAAAATAAAAAATTAAAATTGAAAAATACTATTTTGTTTTATTACTAACGAAGAAAACAATGCCTGTATGTAAAAAAACCCTATCGATAAATGTAGAAAAAATAGATCTTATTCGTTAAAAAACTTTTTTGCTGGCACGAAAACCGCCAAAAAAATTGTAAAAAATTTTTAATAGCTAACATTCTAACGAAGAAAACAATGTCTAAACACAAAATATAAACATTTTATCATGAATTATGGCTTTCTAAACTAGAAAAAGATATTCAAAAATTTTATGGATATTTGATTTTTATTTTTTTTACTGAAATTCCAATTTTCTCCGAAGGTTCCTCTAATATTTCTACTCTCACATTAGAAATATAAGTCCGATAATACCTAATTTTATGTTCAATTAAAGGTAATTAAGAAATGCAAATTTCATCTTCAAATAGAAACAGTGGTTAAGGAAAAGACTCCAAAAAATTGAGAAAATATAGACTTTTTGGAAACAAATTTTTGCTGACACGAAAAAACCCATAAAAAATAGAAAAAAAAATTGAAAAATTATTTTGTTCTATTTTTTAATGACTAACATTCTAAGGAAGAAAACAATGCCCATATGTATAAGACCTATGGATAAATGTAGAAAACATAATTTCTGAATTGAGAAAATATTGATTTTTTTTTTCGATTTTTTTGCTGACACGATTAAACCCATAAAAAAGAAGGAAATTATTTTGTAATGGCTAACATTCTAACGGGAAAATAATGCCTATATGTTATGGTATTATGATCTACGGATAAATGTAAGACACAAAATATTTTTTTAAAAAATTGCGAATTTCTCTACCAGTACGGCCATAATTTCCACACGTATTTATAGATATTTTTCCAATAGACCTTATTTTCTTCATTAAGATCGCAGCTAATAAATATTCTGTTATGTATTAATTGTAAAGCATTTATTTGCGCTATTTAACCAAAAATAAAAAATCATGATTTAAAAAATCCTTTGCGTCTTCCAAGAATGTCATAACTTCTACATTTGTCAATAGAACATTTCCATGCGGACATTGGTGTCTTCATTTTACTGTTATTTACTGAAAGTAAAACAAAATAATTTTTTCCAATACTTTTTTCTATTTTTATGTGATTTTTTCGAGCCAGTAAAATAGATTTTTTTTAAATTAATTTTTCAAAATTTCAAATTTTTTTTTCCAAAAAAAAAAATAAATTTTTTGGAAACCGTTCCTAAACCACTGTTGGTATGTTACAGAGAAATTTGTACCTTTAACTGGACGTATAAGTGGTTGTTATCGGACTTGTATTCCCAAAATGACAGTACAAATAATAAAGGTAACTTCTAAAAAATAGAATTTTAGAAAAAAAATAAAATATTTTTAACGTCGTTTTAAAGCATCAGAAAATATTATACGTCAGCCCTCGAAATGACTTTTCATACATAGTGCTATGTATAACATTTTATGTGTATAATATTTTGCGGATACATTTTGTTTTTTTTACTATTTATTAAAATTTCAATTTTAGTCGAAGGTAACTTTAATATTATATTTTTAGTGCCTACGTCCATACTCGATAATATGTTAAATCAAAGTTGAGTAGCTCTCTACAATAGTTGTCAATTTCACTTCCACTTAGAAACAGTCGGTTAGGAAAAGTCGCCCAGAGTTTTTTTAAAGGATTTTTATTGGCACGAAAAAAAAAAATATAGAAAAAAAATATAATTTGCTTTATTTTTTAATAGCTAACATCTAAACGAAGAATGCAATACAATGCTAGCACTTACACTTCCCAAAATATTATTAAAAATATTGAAGGTACCTTCGACAAAAATTGGAATTTTAGAAAAAATGAAAAAAAAAATATTTATAAATAAATGTTTATGTCGATTCTATTCTAAGAACACAAAAAAATATTTTTTTAGGTCTTGAACAAAATAAACATTACATTTCAATCCTTACTTCCCCGAATCGAATGTCGTGATTAGGGTCCCTTGTGGTGACACAAAGTTCAGTGTTGTAAACTGTCGAGGCCACCTCCCACTTGACCACTGACTAATTTCTTTTCCGGCTGTCTCCCTTCACTTATTTCCAAACTTAATTTAGACCATGTTGATTATGAAAACCCATAAAAAGGTGATTTACAACTCGAGACAAATGGAGATACGTTTCGATCACAATAACATCCGCATTGTCGTCGGGCAAAAAAGACCCATGCCACTTCCGTCTCTTTTCCTTGTGCAACATAGTAAAAAGTCATGTTTTTTTGTGCAAATTCACTGGCGTAAAATCAAATCAATTTCACTTTCACCCGGTGAAATGGAACTTTGGTGTTAACTTTTAATTTAGCCAACAATGCAGACAGAGGAACAGACGGACAGGCAGATGGTCAGACATGCGACGCCCTTAGTGCTGTGCAACAACATTTGTCGGGCACAGACAGCAGACACAAAACAAGACTACATGACGACGACAACGATGATAAATGGTAAATGTTGTAAAATCCTACATAACTTTTACTTTTCAAATGGTCATGACACCAAAAATAACTAACATTCAAATGAAATAACTTCAACACTTTTTTGCTGAATTCCATCCCAAAAAAAAATTGGCGTAATCTATAAGCATACCGACGAAGGTAGATGGAGGCTAACGAAGTGTAATGCTCCCTTCCCTCACATCCATAGCGAAATGTGCAAATCATTTTCACTTAATTATAATACAATTTCAAATTGCATGATTGGACAAGAAAATATTTTGACTGCCGCAATCAAAGACCCCAAAAGAACTGGCGAAGAGCAACACCAACAACCACCTCCATCACCATCACCACAAAAGCAAAGTCAAATACCATCAATGATCTGTTTACAAACAATTTTCGAAAGATTGTCAAAAAACAGCGTCGTCGAGGGGAAAAATTGAAAAACGATACCAACGATATTACAAGTGGGAGGGAGGAGGAGGAGGATGAGTGGCGAAATGCCGTAGCATTAAACTTCAATTAACAGCAATTCCATGCAAAAACAGTCACCACGCCACAATTTAATGGTATTTTGTTGTTATTCCTCCCTTATTTTTGGGGGGGCAACGGCTACTCGTACATGCTCGTCTATTGACAAGACCCAGCGTATTATGTCAAGTTTGATGGGTACTGACTGCTACTGAGCAAACTTCGGTTGCTCTTTTCTTCCTTTCCGCTGTCGCAGGATTAAATATACATACCCAGAGACAAATTCAGTTTTAATTTTGTTGTGTGTTTGCCTCAAATGAACCACGTTCACTTGCTTCATTGCCCCCATGGACATGGACAGCACTTTAGCACAGCCAGCCAGCCAGCCAGCTCAGTAATGCAGGAGAACTCGTCCTTGTTTCATTGGAATTTTTGTAGGATTTGCTTTGATTCGTTGGTTTTGTGTTTCAGGCCAGAGCCAAAGTGTTTGCTTCCTGGTTTCTAAAAATTGAAACCATGTTGCATGATGTGGCCCTGTTGTCGTGTCTCATCATCGCAAACAAGCAGAAGAAGAAGCAGAACAACAAGAACAGGACATCTATTGATATTTTCAATAGAAAACAGGCCGAAAAGACCGCATTGTCATGGTTCACATTTTGTTGGGTATCAAGTAACCGGGTACTTTTTTTAAATAAATGAAGGAAGGTACTGAAATATGGACATAAATAAATTTTAAATGGAAATTTAATAGTTCAGGGCTATACATATTAAAATGATGACAGTGATTACAGCATGAATAGAAAACGACATAGAAATTTGTTTTGTATTTTATAAAATGGGGGATTAATGTAGAACTGTTAAGATAGCAGGTGATTACGCTATTCAACTAATATCGGATGTATTTTGACTATCTAAACTCGAAACCGATATTAAAAATTTTTTAAAAAATACCAATTTTCATCGAATTTACCTTTAATATTTGTACTCACGTTTTGTAGATAAAATTTCACAAAGAAACAGTGGCTGGAACAGTCTCAAAAAAGTGGGAATTTTTTAACTTTTTTGAAAAAAACATCAAAAATAGATTTTTCAAAACTTCAATTATCACCGAAGGTACCTTTAATATTTCTACTTTATATTTCCCATTTGCAAAATATAGAGTGAGTCATTTAAAATTTTTAATTGGAATCGGCTGTAAAAAATGTTTGATTATTTTTTTAAATTTCTGGTATTATTGGAATTTTTCATTTAATAATAGAACACAATATAGTTCATATGACTACCACGACTGGCTCGGCAGTACCTCATCCGGTCAACAAAATTTTTCAGTACATCCCAAAATCCACACCAAACGAGAATTGCATTGGCTTCTCAATAGTTATGTGTGGGTTCTCTGAAACCTATATGAGGCAATTTTGCTTATTGACATAGCCACCGAGATGAAAATGAGCTTCATCTGAAAACACGAAAATGTTCCACGTAAATTTCCTACAGTTTGCGTTAAAGACTCACTACATTGGTAGTAAGTTTATAATATTTTCCAATAACCTTTTTGCAAATGTCAAACATAAGAATAATAAAAATGAATGTTATTGTATCCTTCAAAGTCAAACTAATCAATAGTTCAAATTTAAAATGTTGAATGGGCCACCCAATATTTCTACTCTCATTGTGGCGTTAAAATTTCACATTGAAACAGTGATGATCTATGGATATATGTAAATGTTATGATACACTTTGTAGACGTAAATAATTAAAAAAATATGACTTTTTTAAGTCATAAATTGAAAAGTCGTTGCGAAGCCACTTGAAAAGACTTTTGAGATCGTCGAAATCATGATCGTGTTAGTCTGCAGCCAAGTAATAAATGTCACCATGCCATTTGTAAATAAATTTGCATTCTATTAAATATAGATGCAAAATGGTCTTGAGCCAGGACAATATCCCAGTTCAAATCAAATATTGATTACAGACCAAAAAAATACAAACGAAAAAACTAAAAAAATTATGATTATTTAAAATTTGTTGCGTCTTCAGTGTCAAAGTGTCATAACTGAACATTTATCCATAGATCTTTAACATGTAAGTAATGTTTTCTGTGTTAGAATATTAGCTATGAAAAAAAGAACAAAATATTTGCTTTCCAATTTTTTATGATTTTTTTTCGTCCAAAAATTTTTTTTCGAAAGAATAAAATTTTTTCGATTAGGAACTGTTCCTAAATCACTTTTCTATGTGAATGTAAAAATCGCAACATTTGTAACCATCATAATTACCTTTAATAGAACATGGATGTGATCGAACGTACCTTTTAAAAATTAGAGTCCAAATATTAAAGATACCTTCGACTAAAAAGATTAAAAATATCCTCCATAAAATATTTTTTGTGTTAATGCACTCAAAAAATAAATTTTTAGGTGTCGAACATTTTTTTTAATTTTTTGTTGCTTAGAGTAATCGTTAAATTTTTAGGTCTCGGACACATACTTTTTATTTTGGGTTGCATAGTGTAAGTGCCAAATTTTTGCATTTGGGATTCAGATTTAGATTCGGGCAACAATTACAGCATATAGTTTGAATAGAAGCCTTAGGTGGACAGCAGATGGCGAGGTTATTTTATTTATGCGAAAATTGTGTCTCCTCTCAATCTTTTTAGTCATTTATGACCTGAATACAAAACATTGGTTTCCGTTTCAAATTTTCACATTTACAATTCTTGGACAGATTATAGTCCAAAGTCTATATTTAGTCCATGAAAATATAGGACTTGCACCTTCTTAGATGTCCCAGATATTTAAGAAAAAGTTCAAAATCTCGATCTACAGTGTTAGTTGGCCAGTTTATGATAAAAATATCAGATGATATCTGAGGGGAACATAATATGTATGTAGGTCCGTGACTTCACTAAATTCATTTTAATTTATCAAAATAAGTTTTTACACGGAAAATTGGTTTAATATTTGCTCCATTGGCTCAATGAATTATAATGAATTTGGCCCTAACTTAATTTTCTAACCCCCAATATGTTCAGGTTGAACGTTTTGGCAACTATGACTATTTTAGACTTTGTTTGTCGATATCTGCATGGCTGTTATTCTAAAGATTTTAGCTCTTGTTGCTAGTTTGAACCGTTTTTGGCTGTTTTTTTACTAAATCAATGGGCATATCAACTAGGAGAAAATTTTGCTGTATTCTAATATATTAAAGTTCAAACTAAATTGTTATAAAAAAATCCATGGAATTTTATTTTTTCTTGACCATCAAAAATTCAAAAAATTTTCAAAATATTCACCATTAATTTAATTTAAATATATAAAAAATAATTTAAAATATATTTTTTTAAGACTTAGAAAAAAAATCATTATTCTTACTCATACTCAGCTATTCAAAGATTATAAGAATTCCAATTTCGTACAAAAGTTTATTTTTTGGACAATAATTTCCTTCAACTACTCACGAACGAAACTACAAAATCAATTAATTTTACACGCGAAACGTCCACTCTCTGGAGTCCAAAAAACTATTTTTTGGAAACAAATATTTCATTGTAAAAAATAGTTAATAATAATTCAAATTTACCTAACGAGTAAAAAAAGAATAAAAAAAATAAAATAAAAATAATCGAAAAAATCTGAGAAGATTAATATTCAAACTATATTATTATAAAAAAAAATCGCCGAAAATTATAACCATCAAAAATGGGAAATTTTTTAAAAAATATTTTTAAAATATATTTTTTCAAAACTTATAAGAATATCTAAAAATGTATTTTTGGACAATATTTTCGTTTAACTATTCACGAACGATACTACAAAATCGATTCATTTTACATACAAATCACCCACACTCCTGATTCCAAAAAAACTATTTCTATGAAACAATCTTTTGGAATTTTTCTTAGTTGGACTACTACCTTTAAAACGAAAAAAAAAATCCGAAACAAGTCAGTTTTCTGACTTTTTATTATTTTATTACAATTCAAGTCGCTTATAAGTATTCAATATTACCAAGTACCCACATAAATATTTAACATCAACGGCCAAGTATTTTGAAAGTAATCAAATTTAACAGCACTAATTTATATCACAAAAATTGGAGGAGGACAAGAACATAACAAATTTTCGGTGTTTTGTCAGAGGCTGGTAAATGTTTGTTTACAAATTCGGTAGGGAGGCAAAATTAAAACACAGGAAAAATGCGAGATTGAAAGTCCTGGAGAAGAAAAAGACCATATTTAAAACTAGATAATAGACAAGGCACATATTTTTGTCCTGATGTCCTGCGTCCTTCTGCCAGGTTTCTAATTTTGTCCATTTGTAGGTATTAGAGAAAGCCTGATGCCCAAAATCGATAAATCTTTTTTTAAATGGTCGGGGGGGCAACAGCACATGAATTTGTTATTTTTATAATGACTTTAAGGACTTTCTCTCTCCCTCATATATTTCACAGAGTCCTTTTGATGTTGTTTTAAATATTTAAAGATTCTATTTTTGTACTTTTTCTCTAAAATACTCTCCCAGTAAATCACCCAGTGGCTGTGTTTAATAATAGCCTTTTATGTCTCCTTGTTGGTGAAAGGGGCGAGGGAAATGTTTCTTCCACTTTCTTCTCCGAGTGTGTGTGTAGCTGGAAGGGGTTAAGGGGCTACCGGCTTTATGGTAGCAAAAAGGGTCAAATCACTGATTTCCCATTTTTTGTTGTAGCTGTGTTGTTGTTGTTTGTATACAAATAAAGCTGAAGTTTGTATTTTTTATGGTCATTTAAATTGTAGTCGGCTGCAGAAGGAGCACGAAATGTGGCAGACAGAGATGGCGGGTAGGCGGACATTGGCAGGAAAACCTTTTGTCCATGCGTTAAATTACTTCTTCTTCTTCCTCAGCTCCACATCAAACATACCACCTACTTCCACATATATGTTTGTATGTTTGTGTACCCACTAAAGGCAGGACTTTTAAGATTTTCGAAAGGAAAAAAAGGAGTGCTTTGAATTGCCAATTGTGTCAGTAAATAAATCGATTTTATTGTATTTGTTGGAGAGGGGGAGGTGTGGTGGAAACTGAGGAAAATATGGTTGTCCCTGCCATTTAAAGGCAAACAAGGCTTCTTTCTGCCAGTGAGTAGAAAATCGGTGATTTAAAGGCTTAAATAGTTCAAGTGAAGACATTTTCCTCAAGGCTTACTGGACGAATGGGGATGACATATAACTATTCAAACGTTGTTTAAAGCGCCCAAGCCCTTTTCTTAAAGTTGTATAAAGCTGTTCGTTTGGACATTGTCCGAGACGAGTTATTTGCCCTTCAGTGTGTAGTGGAATGTTTGATTGTTGTTAGGACTTAAGGTATTAAATATGTTTGAATACATGAGGAATTTTTGAAATGATTCATCAATCGTTGACTGAACTTAGCTCTGTGAAGTTGGAACGAATTTCGGGAAAATTTTAAAATGAAAACAAAGTCTAACAAATACCACAGTTGATGAAAATTCTTATCTGGATTACGATTCTTTTGATTAATTTTCCATCAGAGGTCAAGAAGATGTATTTCCCTTCCCCCCTTCATCATGTTCAGAAGAAATCATTAGTTGTTTTTGGCCAGAGTAGATTTTTTTTTAATTTATCACAACGAACTATTGTGCTCGTAGATGAGGAATATTTTTTGAGAATAATGCTGTCCTTCTTCAACTGCCTGTATAAATCACAAGGGACTTGATATTGAGTTTAGATTTAGATCCACGCTTTCAAATTTTAAGGAATCCAAAGTTGGTCATCTCGGTTTAAAAATTCAGAAAAGTTATATTTTTATTTACATTTGGGTGTAAATCTGTAATTTTTACGTGGATAAAGTAAGTGAGTAATTTCACGTGTAACGATTTTGGTGAAATGTTGCAATTAAGCAGAATTTCCCGATTTTCGAAAAAAAAAGAAATTGCGGACACTAGGGCGGATCGAAATTAAAGTATTTTTGTCATAAGATAATTTTAAACAAATTTAACAGTTTTTGTGGTATGAGATACAAATATATATTTTGTCTAATTAAAAATGTGACAAATTAATCGATTTTTCAAAAAATTGTCAAATCCTAAAAAAATATATTTGTTATTTTTTTATAAAGAAAAAGATATACATCCGATTGTTCAAAAAAATTAAATCTTAATTTTTTTATTTTTTCTATTTATTTTTTTGTTACAATTAGTTTTATTATAATAATAATAGTGTCATTTCCATAGGATGCTCCAGAAGTTTCATGATGGTGTTCCTGGTACTTACTATAAGAAACTATAAACGTGGTTGCTGTCGAAATTAAATATATTTAATACAAAAATATTTAATTAAATTTTAAAATATAAATGTTTTAGAGTTCGTACCAACAACACCACCTTACTGACATTTTTATGTTTTAATAAAATACATTTTACAAAAGTCAAATGTATATATTTTTGTTTATCAAATAAATAAGAAAAAAATAAAAAAACTATTTTAGATTTGGCATTTTTTAAATCGAAGGTAGTATGCATTCCTGCTTATAACATACATTTATTTTATTTATTTTTTTATTTATCGGAGGTATATTATCTTGTTTAAAAGATACATCAATAAATGATAATAAATAAAATAAATAAGAACAGACATATTTTTTAAAATGTGATTTTTTTAATCGAAGATATATTTTTGTTTATAAAATAAATAAAACTAAATAAAAAATATGTTTTTAAAGATTTGACAATATTTTAAATAGGAAAAATTTATATTTTTATCTCATACCACAAAAACTATAAATGTGTTTAAAATAAAAAAATAATATATATAATTTAAACAGATTGACAAATTAAAAAAAAAATTCTTCGATTTTAAAAAATGTCAAATCTTAAAAAATTATTTTTTTATTTTTCAATTTTATTTTATAACCAAAAATATATACCTTCCTGGTACTTACTCTGAAACTATTATAAACGTGATTGCTGTCGAAATTAAAAATATTTTATATAAAAAATATTTAAATATAAAAATATTCAATTAATATTTAATATAATTGTTTTGGCGTTAGTACTAGCAACATAAACATGAAACTTATGTATCGTATCACTGACAATATTATCTATTAATAAAATTAATTTTACAAAATTCGAAGGTATACATTTTGGTTTATAAAATAAATAAAATATTAATAAAAAATATATTTTTTTAAGATTTGGTAATTTTTTGAAAAAATGGAAAATAGAATCGAAAAATTGTTTATAAAATATATAAAACATAAATTTATTTGAAAATAAAAATCGAAAAAATTTTTTATAAATAAGTAAAAACTAAAAAGAAAAAAATTATTTTTAAGATGTGAATTTTGTTTGAAAAATCGAAGATATTTTTTTGTTTATGATATAAATAACACATAATGAACAATTTTTTTCAAGATTTCACAATATTTGTAAATAAGAAAAAATATGTATTTGTATCTCATACCACAAAAAATAGTGTTTTTAAAATTGCCTTATGATAAAAATATTTTATTTTCGATCCACGCTAGAGTCTACAATTTTTAATTTTTGAAAATCGTGAAATGCAGCCTTGCGATGCGATATATAAAACTATATATCTTGTTATTTAATTTACAAAGTGTGTTTCGCGTTATTTTGCCATATATTTGGTAAATCGTGTTTTTTTATTATTTATTGAGTACAAATTTGAGTATATCGTTATCCTAATATAAAAAAGACTCAACTAACATTTTTTTGCAAATCGATAATTTTGTTTTATTACGACCGGAGTTGTTGTGTGTTAAAATAACCAAAAATCTCGATTTGTTGAGTTGTTATATATTGTTGAGTCTTTTTATATTAGGGCAACGAGAGATAAAAGTAGAATTGTGCAATAAACTACTATTATTTTTTTGCTTTCTTAGCAATATTAAATTTCGGTATATGTAGTTTTGGGCTAATTGAGACCTTAAAACAGAAATTCAACGAAAGCCTTGAAGAAGATATTTTATGAGTCTTTATTCAGTTAATGGTGAATTGAACCCGGCCCTGGCCTGCATAGTTGCATTGCATTTGAAAGCCATAAAATGACGTTTAATGATTCCCACCATCAGCGTTTGTATTTTATGCAACAATTCCGGGAGCTTCAGACACACAGACATCGCCTATCAATCTAAACGGTTTAACGGACAGTCACTGGCCGACAGCAGCAATCATGGCTATGATCATAGAATTCAAATGAGCCGAGCTTATGATTGACACGTACACACACTTTTCATCGTCGGCTCCCTCCCTACCGCCTTTCCAGGCAATTTCAAATTCAATTGTCACCTGAAAAGCAAAGTGTTTGAAGTGCTGACGTTTAACCGCACCTGCCCATTAGTTTTGTGCTCAAAAAAACCGAAAAACAAAAACACGGATTATGTGAATAAAAGTGATCGTAAAAAAGAAAAACAAAGCGTGGAATTATTATTGACAATTAATATGACAATAATGAAGTAATTAATAAGCGTTAATTAAGTACTTTAAATGCAAAGTGATGGCGTGGACGACGTACTGACACGTACGTATCATTCCGATACATTCCCGAGTATAAATAACTCTTTTTATTGCATTTTCCAACGCCACCAGCCATCAGCCACCACCATACTTATCATTTTTTTTGTGTGTGTGTTCTGTTCTTTGTTGGTGGTTTTTGATCAAAATTAATATGTCCGACTGATGTCTGTCTGGTTTATAGGGATGTCGGTGTGTGTACGTGTCCATGGGATGTGTTTAAAACATGACGTTGTACATACATATGGGAGTTGGAAAAAACACGACAAACAAAGACAAAACAAATTGATTTGTTGGGCGCTAATAAAACCAGACAGACATACGTATAAATATACATATTAGGGTGTATCGAAAATTAAAAAAAAACTATTCTCCTTTGTTATGACAAAAAAGGAAAACAAAATTTTCGCACAGGTGTTACTAATATTTTCGTCAAAGTTCAAAACTAATTTTGAATTTCCTTATAAATATACAAAATAACGTATATATGTACTTGTAGCATCCGCCATATTTTCATTATTTAAATTTCGCATAATTTGAAAAAGTTATCGAACCGCCAAAAAATGTTAATAATTTCGCTAAGAAAAAGGTAGGTGAAAAGCGAATAATTTTATGCCAACCTCGCACAATTTGGTAGACAATTTAGGAGGGTTTAATATAACTAGGTGGGATTTCTATGGTAATTGAAACATTCAAACAACCAAACTCATTTTAAGACGGGAATTCGCCCAGCCGAATGAAAACCACAACTCAGCTTTGGAATATTTCCAAAAGTCAGTCAAGAGCAATCATACAAAGTAGCAAACATCTCAATGACTTAAATCAAGAGTGGCCTAACCAACAAAACCAAAAAAAATAGTTAGATCCATTTTTCATATCTACAACCAATAATGACTAAAAATTGTTAGGAAAAAATCTTAAGAAAAATTCGTTCGAAATGTAACAGTTGCCTAAGTCACATTAATTTAGAATTAATTAAAAGAAACCCATTTTATTGATGCTTAATTAAATTGCTTGGGGTACTACAATAATCATCCACCTTTGAAATTAATTAATTTATCTCCGTCATCATTTTTGCTATTCACACAAACCCCGATACGGCCTGTTCTTCTTGCACATTTGCATATTAAAACAATCCAATGTGATATTTATGCACATATTGGGATATTAAAAACAATAACATCGACACAATAGAGGCGGCAACAAAGTCAAAACAATTTAAAACGTTTATGAATTTTGCCAAGAAATTACAAAAAATATATGTTTTTAATATAAATACACTAATGTGGGTCGATGGAAATGCGAATAGAAAATATCGTAAGCAATAGAAGCCATCATTTCACCACTTCCAAACTCACACAGTCACTAAACTCATCTAAGAACACTACTTTAAAGCTTAAAAAAATAATTAATGTAATCATTTCAAAAATGAAAATATAAGAAATACAATTGTAAAAAAAAAACTTTAAAATAATAGAATGCAAATTTATTTACAAATGACATGGTGGCATTTATTACTTGGCTGCAGACTACCACGATCATGATTTCGACCATGTCAAAAGTCTTTTCAAGTGGCTTCGCAGCGACTTTTCAACATCAAACCCAGCCTCTATAAGGAGATGATTCTCACAAACGAACGAGAATCACAACTCACTTGCAATTAAAAACTTAAATTATATTAAAAAATTAAACTTAAATTAAAGAAGCAAATTGTTATTGAGCCAGGACAATATCCCAGTTCAAATCAAATATTGATTACGGACCAAAAAAATACAAACAAAAAAACTAAAGTAATGTAAATTGTCTTCAAAACAAGGTATAGTGCATTAAAAACCAATTACTTCAGGATTTATATGCGATTGAATAAACACGCTTTTATAAAAGACATAAATATTTTTTCACAGTAAAATTCTATTTTTTCCAAAAATACGTATACAACATTTTTATGAGAAGAATATATACACAAACTTTCAAAACAAGAGCAGCTATCGAGTTCAAAAATTGTACCATAGATTTGTGTTCCCTCTGTCATCTGCCAAGATCTGATGTAGGGTGTTCAGCACAACAGTGACTCACATGCCTGCGATTTTATGGATTTTTTTCGCTGCCGTAACAAAGTATAAAAAATAATAAAAACTATAATAAAATGTAATTACATTTTGCACACATCCGTGCTTTCATACACACACACACATGCTGGCATCCATTAAAAAATATTAAAACAAGCCATTAATGGAACAACAAAAATGCGAGGAGAAGAAGAAGAAAACAATAACATCGAAATCCTTTATTTTTATTTCCACTCAACAGGGGCGTGTGGGTATGGGAGTGAGGATGATGATGCTGGTATGCTTTTAAAAATAAATCTGCGAATGTACTAAAAAAATATATATATCTGTGCAAAGCGATATAATTGAAATATATAGGCGAAAATTAAAACAAATCAACGGAAAACGAAGGCAAGCTCATTCCGGGGGCCTCAAAGTGTGATATCCCATCACTTGTTCAAACTTACAAAAGCGAAAAATAATGAGTTATTTGAACTAATTGAGATATGAATTGAAATCATGAAATAATTTAGTTAAATAATTTAATTTAATTGAATTAATTAATTTATTAGTTCAATTAATAATTTTAGTAGCAGAATTAATGGAATATTTTAAATTTTTAACAGAATCAATTAATTTGTTAATTAATTGAATTACCTAATATATTAATTGAATTGAATAATTTATTTATTGAATTTATAAATATATAGGCGAAATTTTAAAAAATAATCAGGAAAAGACAGCAAGCAATTTCCGGGGGCCCAAAGTACCCCACAGACAAAAATTAACGAATTATTTGAACTAATTGAAATATGAATTGAATTAATTAATTTCTTAATTAAATTAATGAATTTATTATTTTGATTAATTAATATATTAATTGAATTAATTAATTTATTAATTGAATTACCCAATATATTAATTAAAATAAAGAATTTATTTATTGAATTTATAAATATATAGACAAAAATTAAAAAATCATCGAGAAAAAACAGCAAACAATTTCTGGGGACCCCAAAGTACCTCATCATTTACACAGGCAAAAATTAACGATTTTTTTGAATTAATTAATTTATTAATTGAACTAATTAATTTATTCATTGAATTAATTAATTTATTAATTGAAATAAATAATTTATTTATTAGATTACCTAATATATAATACAATAAATTAATTTATTAATTGTATTAAATAATTTATGAATTTAATCTATTTATTTATTAATTGAATTTATTAAATTAGTTAATTAGTTTTTTAATAATTTAATTTAATCTAGTATTGGAATTAATTAATTGAATTTATTAATTAATTTATTTAATCTATTAAGAGAATTTATTAATTGGAATAATTAATTTATTTCTTATTTACTTATTGAATTAAATAATTTATTAAATTAATTAATTGGTGCATTGATTCAATAAAAAAATTTCGCGATTGAATAATTTATTAAAAATAATTTATTAATTTGTTAAATGAATACTTTATTAATAGAAATTTTTAATTAAATTCATCAATTTATTAATTGGAATAAAATATTTATTAATTAGAATATTTAATTTATTTATCGATTTTGGAAATTAATTTCGCAATTGAATTAACTAGTTTATTAATTTATAAAATAAATTAATTGATGTATTCACTGAATAAACAAATTTATTGATAGAATTAATTAATTAATTTATTTATAAATATAATTATTTAATTAATAATTAATTAATAATTTTTTTGTTGAATTAAATAATTTATTAATTA
Organism: Polietes domitor; assembly: GCA_947397865.1. Classification (NCBI taxonomy): domain Eukaryota; kingdom Metazoa; phylum Arthropoda; class Insecta; order Diptera; family Muscidae; genus Polietes; species Polietes domitor. The sequence continues at coordinate 8,993,758 of OX377619.1, forward strand.
ATTTATTAATTAAGTAAAAAAATAAATTATTTATTAATTGAATAAATTAATTTCGTAATTTAATTATTTAGTTTATTAATTGAATTAATTAATGTATTAATAGAATTAATTAATTGAATGTATTAATTTATTAATTGAATTAATTATTTGAGCTAAATAATTTCTTAATTGAATTAATTCATTTACTAAATAAATTAATAATTAATTTATTTGTTGAATTAAATAATTTATTAATGTATTAACTGAATAAATTAACTTATTAATTAAATGAAAAAATAAATTATTTATTAATTGAATAAATTAATTTCGTAATTTAATTAATTAATTTATTAATTGAATTAATTAATGTATTAATAGAATTAATTAATTGAATGAATTAATTTCTTAATTGAATTAATTATTTGAGCTAAATAATTTCTTAATTTAATTAATTAATTTATTAAATAAATTAATTTATTTTTTTTTATTATTGAGTTTATTAATTTTGTTTCAAAATTAAATAATTTTTGAATTCAACTATATTTTAACTGAATTTCGGTTTCCGTTTTGTATACAGAATTGTAAATGTTTTAGGATAAAATTCGTTAATATTGGTTTAATGTGAAGTGCGAGGTCCTCAAGTAAAAAATAGATAAAATAATAGATACATAGATACCAAATTTAGGTCCCAAAAATAAATAATATAAAAGAATAAACATTAACAAAAATTGCTACATTTCCTTGTCCCTCATTCACTTCCCATCACCGTGTAGCGTGTGCCATTACTTCTGTGCACACCACCATGAATTCTGATTATCCTGCATTGTAGGTTTTTGCTCCAATAACTTTTTTAAGCTGCCCCTTGTTTTTTACGAGTCCTTAAATTGTTGTAACATTTAATTTTTTGTTGTCTGCAACTGGGATATTAATTCTTCTGTTTGTTTTCTCTGCTGTGAATGATGGCGGTGGTGTTTTCCTGCTTTTTTATGCGAAGTAACGCGTTTTTGCTGCCGACGCATACAAATGTTTTGCAATTACTACGTGATTTTTTTCCACACCATCATTTATTTATTCGTTCTTCTTTGTGTGGTGAGATTGTTGCATTTTGTTTTTATTTTGCGGATTTGTGTGAGTTTTTTTCGTATTCGTGTTCTGATTTAATCGCATTTTTCGCATGATAGGGGCAATCATCAAATTATTAAACGTGTAACATATTTTTTAATTGCATTTTTGTTCAAATCCAACAGATAACATTAATGATGTTTACATAGCAAAAATTAAATTAAATGATGGACAAAGATAATAATGTTTGTTTTCACACTATAGTGGCATATAATTAAAATGGATAGGAGTCAAGGGAAGGGGTTTTTCTTTTGACAGGTTGGACTGAGGCCTCTGTAAAAAATAAACAGATAAAAACAAGCCCTTCAAAGGATTACATTCACAACACAGAGCTACCGGAATTAATATATAAATTAAATTATAAATAAAAATACAAGAGCCGTTGAAAATACATACACCGAATAGCGAAAAGTTTTAAAAAAAATCGTTACCCACAAACGAAAAGTTAAGAAATAGAATTTTCTATAATTTTTAAAGGCAATATCTAATTTGACAGAAACGTAAATTATGCAAATTTTAAAATAGAAAAAAGTTAGTACACCGCAATAGAAAGTACGTTTACGATAAATGTTTTCATTAGCGGGCAATATTTCAACTGCTATAGCAAAAGTAGAGGGTTTGTGACAAATTAACTACGTTTGCGATAAACGAACTCCAAACTTATTTTCTTGTACATTCAATTGTTAATAAGTTGATTGCTCTTCTAGATACAAACTCTAATTTTTAATCAAAATATATGTTAGGACATCATCTTGATACATTTGTTGATGCCTTGAACGATTTTTATAAATGGATATAGAATTTAAAAGCGTTATGTATATAATTAATTTATTTATTAATTAAATTATTTTAATAATTTTAGTAACACAATTAATTAATTTGTTAATTAAGTTATTTAATTTTATAATTTAATCGATTAATTTATTAATTGAGAGTACCATTTTATTTATTAAATTAATTCTTTCATTAACAAAATTAATATAAAATAATTAATTAGAATTAGTTATTTTAGATTATTTTAGATTTTAGAGATTTAATTAATTTATTAATTGAATTAATTAATTTAGTAATTGAACTGATCAATTTATTAATTGAATTGAAAGAAATTAATTAATTTTTTAATTAAAAAAATAATTTGGTAATTAATAAATTTATTAAATAATATCTAAATCTATATAAAAGCGTGGGAATATAACTCTAAATAAACGAAAAATACATTAAATTTTTTAAATTAAATTAATTAATTAATGTATTAATCGAGTTATTAAATTTAATAATTGAATCTATTAATTTATTAATTGAGTTGATTAATGTGTTAATTGAATTAATTAATTTAGATTATTTTAGATTTTAGAGACTTAAATAATTTATTAATTGAATTAATTAATTTAGTAATTGAACTGATCAATTTATTAATTGCATTCGAAAAAATTAATTAATTTTTTAATTAAAAAAAAAATAATTTGGTAATATAATTAATTAATTAAGTAAATTCATTAATTTGTTAATATAATTAATAAATTTATTAAATTCATTAATTAATATTTAAATATATATAATAAAAGCGTAGGAATATAACTCTAAATAAATGAAAAATACATTAAAATTTTTTAATTAAATTAATTAATTAATGTATTAATCGAGTTATTAAATTTAATAAGTGAATTGATTAATTTATTAATTGAATTGATTAATGTGTTAATTGAATTAATTAATTTATTAAAGTAAGTAAAGACAATAAAAATTATCTAAACGTAGGCCCAATCTGCCACAATTCTTGCTTAATAACTATTTTGATCACCCTCCCTTCCTCTATTAATTTGTTCGCCAATGCCTGCCCGGCAAATAGATAAGGGGACTTCAACCAAAAACCATCAACTTATTTCTCCAAGGGTATTGTTCAGCGTACCAAAAGGTTTTTCTTTCATTTCCACGGAGTAGAGTACACACACTAAATCCAATGTTTACTTATATACCTGGGAAATTACCGACTAAATAACAATAATAAAAACCAATATTAATCAATTTGCAATAAAAATCCATTAATGTTGAGGACACCTAGACTTAAGTGAGCTTTCACTTGTGGGAAATTTCCCTGAATTGCGCAGCTCCTGCAAGCAATTCGCAAAAAGGATAACAATAAATTCAATTTCAATTTTTGCCTATTCTTGGCTATTTCTGCCGCAGTATCCTCTGAGTATTATTGATACGCACCCAATTTATATGTCAATCCTGGGTCAGGCTAAGCAAGGCGAGGCGAGGCCTGCCAAGGAAAGGCAAACTAATAACTTAAGTTCATATATAATATTCAAGGCACTGTTTGGCCCTAAACAAATGCCAAAGAATGTTAAGACTTTTTAATATGTGTTCTGTATTATGTATTAGGGGTCTTAGTCGCATTATATTCCCACAACATAAATTGAAAGCACTCCAATTGGGCAAACTCGTATTCAAATGCTTTGATGGCACACACACACACACACACCATTCATTCTTTGTATTCTCCTCCTGTCAGGGTTTTGTGTTTTGAATGTCAATTCGTAGAAGAAATTCAATTTATTTCACCAACAAACGGAACAGAAATGTCAAAACGAAGGTCCTTTTTGCTGCCGCTGGGTGGGTGGCCGGTGCTAAGCACCGAAATAAGTTATAAATCCTGAAGAAATTAAAAAACTAGAAATGCCCCAAAGGTCGAAATTTAACATTTGCAGCAAAAGGAAAAGCAAATAGAGATGTGAGAGATGTTGCCCAGGGAATGCGCCCTGCGCCCCCTGGCCGGAACAAGCAATTTCCAAGCACAAATACTCATATTTTTTAGGAATATGTTTGTGATGTTTGCACAGGCGAATGGTGTAAGGACGATGAAGAGGAGGAGGAGGTACAATATTAGGTGACACTATCTGAATATGAAATGTTTTGTTGTGAGATTAAAAAATGGTTTTACGTGTTCGTTGTGTTTTTTGTTGTTGTTGTGGCAAGCCTTAACCGAACAGACAGAAAAAAACATCTTGATGTGGGAAGAAGTGAAATATGAGGAAAATTAATGGTATGTGTATATGTATGTACATATGCGGGGAACAGAATCAACCTTTTTCTCATTTCACAAATTCTAATTCAAATTCAAATGTGGCATTCCACTGTTATTAAATTGTACAACGCAAAAAGCAGGAGATCCTCTGTTTGGTGGTGGCAGATATGAGACCCATTATTTTCTTTGTCACTGTCTGCACTTCAAAATCCCTAAAGAGGTGTTTAATTTACAACAAAAAAAGAATAAAACACAACACAAAATGAAATGAAATAAAGCAAAACAAAATAAACAGGTAACGTCTAAAACTAAATCCTTGGCAAAAATACAACAAAAGAAAAAAGTAATAATTAAAGTCAACGTGGAGTGGAAGCAAGAGCCAACAAACGACAGCACAAACAACAACATCCAGTATCATCAGACATGTTGTTAATACGTTAATTAACAACGACACAGATACACACAGCCACATGTGGCAAGTAGCAAAGTAAAGCAGCGCACCTCACATAGCACAGTGGTTCGAAAATGGCTTATACGGAGCAAGTAAAAAGGGTGGACAGAATGTAATATATACTCCACAATGGAGTGCATGAGAAAACATGACAATTTTGACTTAAAAGAACGTTCGTGCACAGCAATAGAAACGTTTTGTATTTGCAGGAAAAGGTTTCACTGTTACGGCAAAAGCAGATCGTTTGGGACAAATAAACTATGTTTGCGATAAACGGTCTACAAACTGTTATTTGTGTGTTGCAGATTAGAGGATGGCTTTTTATGTATTTTTTTATGAAAATTAAGAAAAAAAAATCGTTTAATAGTCTGGGTCACGAAAATAAATTGTTGTGGCCTCCTCTGCCGATGATGATCTGCAAAATATTTCGTTGCTGGGTCAAGCAGTTTGTGAGCTAGAAAATCATCTCGAAATATCATGTTTTCCCGTATAATTTTTTTATGTTGCATTTTCGTTCAGTTTTTTAGAATTAATAGACCCTTGAAAGCACTTAAAACATATATATTTTTATTCTAGTCTAAGACAAGAGTAATTATTTATATTTAAAGTGCTTTCATGGTTTATTAATTCAGACAAAATAGAAAAAAAAATCACACGAAACATATGTTTTTGGAAGAGTTTTCAGTAGCGTTTATCTCACAGATAAACGCTACTGAGTAGAAATACTCTGCCATACTTACCATACTTTACCAGCGCTTCTCATTAGTCGTATGTGACCGCTGGTACTAATACCCTGATTTAAGTCAAAGACATACATTCGTTGCGAAAGTTCTGACGAGATGGGGTAGCGCCCATCGAAACTGCGCAGTCAACTTTTAGCTGCAACAATAAAGGTCTCACTTTGCCGTTTTGCTAATTTTGGGTTCTGCTGAAGACTTCAGCACAACCTTTGGTCTTGAACCAAAATAAATGACAAAAACATACAACATAACAGACCAACAATACATACAGACAACATATTTTGCAAATTATCATCAAGCCATCTAAACTTTTTTCCGTGCGGTGACGGGAAATTATTTGTAAAGAGTGATTTTTTTGAGGTTAGGATTTTCATGCATTAGTATTTGACAGATCACGTGGGATTTCAGACATGGTGTCAAAGAGAAAGATGCTCAGTATGCTTTGACATTTCATCATGAATAGACTTACTAACGAGCAACGCTTGCAAATCATTGAATTTTATTATCAAAATGCGTGCTCTGTTAAGAAAGTTCAGAAAGAAAGAAATTGTGTTCAGCGACGAAGCTCATTTTTGGCTCAATGGGTACGTAAATAGGCAGAATTGTCGATTTTGGAGTGAATATCAGCCAGAAGCATTGCAAGAGCTACCAATGCATCCAGAAAAAGTCACAGTTTGGTGCGGTTTATGGGCTGGTGGCATCATTGGACCGTACTTCTTCAAAGATGATGCGAATCGTAACGTAACTGTGAATGGTGAGCGCTATCCAACTTTTTGGTGAGATGATATCCAACTTTTTTTTGCCCAAAATGGAAGAACTGAACTTGGTTGACATGTGGTTTCAACAAGATGGCGCTACATGCCACACAGCTCGCGATTCTATGGCCATTTTGAGGGAAAACTTCGGAGAACAATTCATCTCAAGAAATGGACCGGTAAGTTGGCCACCAAGATCATGCGATTTGACGCCTTTAGACTATTTTTTGTGGGGCTACGTCAAGTCTAAAGTCTACAGAAATAAGCCAGCAACTATTCCAGCTTTGGAAGACAACATTTCCGAAGAAATTCGGGCTATTCCGGCCGAAATGCTCGAAAAAGTTGCCCAAAATTGGACTTTTCGAATGGACCACCTAAGACGCAGCCGCGGTCAACATTTAAATGAAATTATCTTCAAAAAGTAAATGTCATGGACCAATCTAACGTTTCAAATAAAAAACCGATGAGATTTTGCAAATTTTATGCGTTTTTAAAAAAAAAAAAGTTATCAAGCTCTTAAAAAATCACCCTTTATATTTGTGTGGACATTGTTGAAATATTGAAAAAATTTGATTAATTTTGAAAGCTACGGGAGGGTATACCAAAATCGTTATAGACCCTGATAGCCCTCGACTACGCATATTAAAATAATACTGTGCTACAAAAAAGATGGAAGTAGAGATATCTAAGAAGTGATCCTATTCTTATAGGTATTGTCGAGTAAAACAAGAATCTGTTATTGAAATTTCCCAAGAACACCCAAGATCTTGACTTACGAGTAAAAAACCGATTTTGCACACATTTACGCACTTATAAGCCTGTAACTTAGTCGACTAACAAGTGATTCTCAGTTTCCATTTGGATTTAAAAAAAGAAATTTTGACCTTTCGAACGATATGTCTATTGCTGTCTATTTAAAACTTGAGGAATCTGTCCATCGAACACATATTGTTTTTTCGCCATTTTCCAAATTTGGGAATGATTTTTTCTTTTTAGTTCGTGAGGTAATTGTACTACTTGTGAATTTATTTTAAAAGGACGTAAAGTAAAAAAGTCAGTAATGCCGTACGGCAATTTTAAAAAAGTCGTTACACTTGAACCGGATGATATACGTGTAAAACTATAAGTAAAATGGAGTTAATTGGCTTTTACGTTTTTCATTTCCTCATTTTATACAATTTTTCAAAAAATTATATTTTATACTTGTTCACACTCTATAATAACGGTATTAGTGTCAAATTAAAGGGGAGAAAATCTATTAAAAATACTTTAAATGTCATGCTTCTATTTGTATTAGTTCAGCATTGACATCTATATCAAATTTAGCTCTTAGGTTTTCTAGTTTATTCATAGCTTGCTTTTTAAGAGACAAAATTGTTAAATGGATGTTAATGCTAAACTAATAAAGATACAAGCTTGAAATTTAAAGCATTTTTAGCACATAGTCTCTTCTTTAATTTGGCATTCATACCGGTGTCATAGGGTAGGAATAAGTATTGAAAATAATATTTGAAAAATTGTATCCTTTGGATGCAGGATGAGAAAATGAAAAAATACTAAAAACGCCAATTAGCTCTATTTCACCTATAGTTTCAGATGTATCATCTGGTTCAAGTGTAATATTGACTGTCGGACAGTGTAATTACTTAAACATTGTTGCAAAAATACAAGTTTTGGTTAGTCCAGTTCGCATCTCTAAAAAATTAAAATTTTTATTTTTTTACTAATTTTAGGTAAAACAAAATTACCTAAAAATTCATCAAACGGAGAAAAGTGATGAAACAAAATGCTAGATTTGCAAATTTATATTTCCCAAAAAATAGCCGATTTCCCAAAGTGGGGAAAATTTGTTCCACATTTTTTGATATTTTACTAAAATTTATCTTTATTTGCCGTTTTTATCTGTCTTGTTGAGTTTTAAGTGTTTTTGTTTCACTTCTGCATAGTCAAAGGAACATATACACCGAACTACATGGTTCCAACTACGTCGGCTTTATCCCTCTTTTCCCATTTTATCCCTTAAAAGTACGTATTTCTAAAAATCCCTTTGTTTTATGTGTCTATTGGAGAGATTAAAATGTCAAATTGCATGCTTCTAGCTAACGTCGTTTGATACGTACCATTTTAATCCCTTTCCCCCAAAAAATAAAGACTTAAAAATATTTTCGTATTTATTTCGATTTTGTTTTTCAAAAAATACTAAGAGGTAATTTTAGAACTTGTTGAGGAAATCACATCGAATTTTTCTGCTTCACTATCTCAAAAAAACTGCAATCATTAGACACATTTGTTCAAAATTTCGATCCCCAAGCTCACTTCATGCGCAAGCTAGCTTGTTTTCAACAAACATACGGACGGTCTGCATATAAAATTTCGTTGATATATTCTCACGGTTCAAAATAATATGCAATAATCACTAGCCTCGTGTGAAAATTCTGGTGTTTTCTTATTTTGTACATATTCGAAATTGGGTCACACATGAACCAAAAAATATATGTGGCATTTTCTTCTTCTGAACAAGAATCAATTGTCCCTCAATTTAGATCTATCATGGGAAATATTGTCGTCACGATAGATTGAATCTCTTCCATTTGCACTTTATAGATCTCCTCTAGCATTTTTAATTATTTTTTTTTTGAACGGGAAATAATGTCATTTCCAGCACACTGTGCAGAGTAACCTCATTTTTCCAAACAACGACGAAACAACATTAGTAAGGTGGTCTCATAAATACAGCCACAGTCTGACACACATATGTAGGTACACATACATCCGCAAGCAAACAAACAAATACAAGTAACACCACAGTCAGCGACAACTACAGGCAGACAAACATCAAGGATACCGGATTCCGTGGGGTATGAGACTGTCTGTGGCAGGAAAACATGACCGCAGTGGAGAAATTATTTAATTCCTTTAAAAACACACTCTCACACTACCCTTTACATGCAGATGTACATGTATTTATGTATGTGTATGTATTACATTTATTCATCCATTCTCATTCACACACACACATACGGACTCATTTATATGAATGTGTTTTTAGTTAATATTATTTATACTCCTCGTCCTCATCCTCGTACCGCACTCATAGCCCTGTGTAACTGTCATGGGTGTGAGTGTGTGTGCGTTTGCCAGAATGTGTGTCTAAATGGGGAAATTGAAGGTGGGTTGGGGGGTGGATGGTGCTGGTTGCTGGTAATGGGTGGTTGGGCGGTGTTGTCTTTGTAAATTAGTCACCTTCGTTTTCGGCTATAAGTGGTGGGAAAGGAGTGAATTTTAATAACATAAATATTATTTTATAAGAAAGTTACAACCGAGTAACAAGTTCACTTTGCATTAGAGTGTGTGTGGTATGTGGAACGATAGGTAGACAGACAGAAAGTAATGATATTTGTAATATGTTTTGTTTAGCTCTTTTCCTTGTTAATTTGTTTGTTAATTTTGGTAATATTTTTTAATCAAATATAGGATATTTACATATTTACACATATGAAGGGTGGATAGAATTGAAACTAATTTACATGCTTTACATATTTATTTACTTATATGTACAATATCTGCGTGTATGTGTAACTAATTGAACTGACAACGTTGAAAGAGCGATAATATCGCACTATCTATGCTATTAGACCAACATTAGTTATGTCCATAGATTATACTTAAGTGAGTGCTACGGACCAAAAGTAATCCTTAATAGGGAGCTAGTTAATGCAAAAAATATATGCAAAGTAGAGTACGTGATCAAGGAGACATTGTGGAAATATGATCAAATTTTAAGACATGAATATTATATTTTTCTATAAAAACCAAACAGTGAAACCCTTCGTATAGGATAATAATGGTCTGGGAAATTGGTCACTATATCGTATACTTAATGATAAATAGAAGGTGATTTTTGGATTTACTAAAATCAATAATCCCGAAAGATCAGCTCATGATGAGCTGCCTCAAAAAATGGGAAAAATTATTTTTTCCAGAAAAATCTTTTTTGCTGCCACAAAATATACTAAAAAAATCGGAAATAATTATTTTGTTTTATTACATTATAGCAAAAAAACAGTGTCTACAAATTTAATATAGAAATATAGGATTTAGATCAGTCTGCAAAGAAATTAAAAAAAAATATTTTTTTTATTTTTTTTGCTGGCTCGAAATAAAAATCGAAAAATAGAAAAAAATAAAAAAGTGTTTTGTTGTTTTATAACCAACATTATAACGAAGAAAATAATGTCTACATGTAAAATATCTATGATTGAATGTAGAAGTGATGAATTTACAAAAATTATGATTTTCTAAATATGTTGTTAAATAACGCGAAAAAGTATTTTGTAAATTAAACGACAGTATTTTTAGTTTTTTTTTATAATAGCTAAGATCTTTACGAAGAAAACAAAGCATAGCTGAAGAACATTTTCAGATAAATGTCGGCTCTATTGGCATTTAAATAAAAACTTGTTAAAAACACGATTTTTTGAAAATTCCTTAATTATAAAATAAGCGTCTAACTTCTGCTTTTTTTGATAGATTTTCTTCAATAGCTGAGCCATAACGAAGAAAGCTAAGCTAAGAAAATTTACAGAAAAATGTATAAAATATGGCTCTTCTGGCTTTTAAACTAAAACTTGGTAAAAACTTGATTTTTTGAAAATTCCTTACTCCTACAATAAGAATCATAACTTCTGCCTTTACTAATAGATTTTCTTCAATATCTAGGATCTTAGCGAAGAAAGGCTAAGCCTAGTTGATAAAAACCTACTGATGATTGTAGATGTTATGGTTATTCTGGATTTTAAACAAAAACTTTGTAAAAACATGATTTTTCGAAAATCCCTTACTTATACAATAAGGGACATAAATTATACATTTATTCATAGATGTTCTTCACTAGCTAAGATCTTAACGAAGAAAACAAAGCCTAGTCGAAGAAAATCTGCAGATAAATGTTATGGCTCTAATGGCTTCTAAAAAAACTTGGTAAAAACACGATTTTTTGAAAATCCCTTAATTATAAAATAATTATATAATATATAATTATATAATAATAATTATAAATTGATTAAAATTACATTAACTTTTACAAAAATTTTAATCAATAACTAGGATCTTAACGAAGGAAAGCAAAGACTAGTTGAAGAAAATCAGCTTTTAAACAAAAACTTTGTAAAACACGATTTTTGGAAAATCTCTTACTTCTACAATAAGCGCCATAACTTTTGCATTTATTCATAGATTTTCATCCAATTCACCTTGTTTTCCTTGCTAAGTTCCCCCCAAATATTACAAAAAAAATAAATATTGTGTTATTTAGTTTAAAAAGGGTTTTTGTCGTGTTATTTAACCACAAATTTAGAAAATCATGATTTTTTTTAATTATATTACGTTGACAAAAGTGGCCATAACCTCTACATTTATCCATAGATATTTTATATGTAGACTTTATTTTCTCCGTCATAATGCTAGCTATTGACAACTAAAGCAAATTATTTTTTTTAATTTTTTTCTATTTTTTATGGATTTTTTCGTGGAAGCACCAACAAATATTTTTATCAAATATTTCAAAAAAATTTATTTTCTCAAATTTTTGGCGACTATTCCTAAGTCACTGCTATTATAAAATAAAACTAAATATTCTGATATTCAATTTATAATTTTTTAATTTCAATTTATAATTTTTTGCGATATTTAACCACAAATTTAGAATAGTCAAGATTTTCTCAATCCTCAGATCTTGCATTGGGAAGAACTTCCAAAGTTACAATAAGCGTTTTTCAAACAAATTTATTTATGATAATGCCTCAACGAAGGGAATTGAGCTGAATTGTATCTTTGTTATGTTTGTATCTTGTGTGTTTGCTCGCTTTAATTCCTGCAACAGTTAAAACTGAAACTGCTTTGTCTTTTCCTTTCCTATTTATTTCATACATTTCTGGAAACTGAAAATTTTGTATATTTTATCATAGATCTTTTACATGTAGACATCGTTTTTTCGTTATCACGTTAAATAATAAAACAAAATATTTTTCTCTAATCTTTTATCTATTTTTTATAGATTTTTTCGTGCGAGCAAAAAAGAAGATTTTTTTCAACCAAATTTATTTTCTCATATTTTGGCGATTATTCCTAAACAACTGTTTCTATGTGAAAGTGAAATACACAACATTTGTAGCCATCATAATTAGCAATAATAGAAAATATAAACTTTTGTGGTTGGACTTATATTTCCAAAATTATAGTACCAATATTAAAGGTACCTGCGAATAAAATTTGGAATTTTGAGCAAAAATTTAATAGAAATGTATTCATAAAAAATATTTTAGAAAGCCAAAATACACCAGAAAAGAAAAATCGTTACCTGAAATCCAAAAAGACATAACAACAAAAAATATGAAATCGAGTTCTGTTCTGATTACGGCACATTTAATTCAAATAAACAATAATTTTAAAAATCACGCGAGAGTATACTAAAATGTTTATAGCCCTCGACTACGCATAATACAATGACACTGTGTTACAAACAAAAAAAAATAAGTAGAAAACTCTATTATTGAAATTTCCCAGGCAGGCCCTAAATTGAATTGCGGGCAAAAAACCGTTTTTGGGTACCTTAGTCGATTACCAACCGATTTTCAGTTTCCAATTGGATTTAAAAAGAAGAAATTAGGACCGGTCGATTTTTTTCGCACAAAGTGTCAGTTAAAAAACGTAATCTACAGAAAATTCTAAGAACATTTCTCCAAGAAACCACCAATTCGACTTCCAACTTGAGACAGACAGATAGAAATGCATATATCGACATAGAATTTGAAGTCGATTTCCGATGGCAAGCAATTCATTTTAACCCCATATGGTTTCTTTCGTTTTATAACGAAAATTCATAAATACTTTCCTTCATAAATTAGCGATATTTTGACTCTTATTTATTTTTATTAATTTTATTATTTATTTTATTTATTTATTTTTCTAATTTTATTTCTTATTGCTGTCATGATTAATGACAGGGTATGTTATTGTCATGATGCCGGATGAACTCGCCGATTTAACACTAATTCAACCCCTGAACCTTGTCTGGATAATAGTTGATTACAGCGTCCCCAAAAAAATTGCACCAGTTTAAACATACACCCAGACAAAAAAAACTTTTGGAGGTCGCTCATTGCAAACACAGTTTATTTGTTTCAAACGATCTACTTTTACCACAACAGTGGAAACATTTCCCGCAAATGAAAACATTTATCATAAATGTAGTTCCTATTATTTTATTTGTCAGTCAAAAAACGTAATCTACAGAAAATTCTAAGAATATTTCTCTAAGAAACCACCAATAGAAATGCATATATCGAATTTTATGTCGATTTCCGAGGGCTAGCAATTTATTTTAACCCATGGTTTCTTTCGTTTTATAACGAAATTCATTAATACTTTCCTTCAGAAGTTAGCGATATTTTGACTCTTATTAATTTTTATCAATTTTATTATTTATTTTATTTATTTATTTTATTTATTTATTTTATTTATTTATTTTTATTAATTTACTAATTTTATTTTTATTAATTTTATTATTTATATTATTTACATAAATTTATTTTATTATTATTTTTAAATTTATTTATGACTGAACTACATAATCTCTTAAAATTATAAGTCATATGTGCCAAAAATATATAATTTATTAACACAATACAAACTTTGCAATTGAATTGATTTTTTGCTTCTCCTCAAAACTTATGAAAATGTAGGTTTCTTATTTTGCATTTTAGGCAAATTTTTTGTAAACTAGTGTTATCGGAAAAAATGGAATGTGATGCTTTGGTAGCTTTGATATAACGTATTGCTTGCCTGCTTCTGGGTAAATGAGGGCCTTAATAGAAACCACCTTGTCCTTTTCCCACACAGATCGAGTTTCTATGAGCGCCTTTGTACTTAGAACTTGCATTTCTTTAATTTCAATTAAACTTGATTTCCATTTTTAAACTGTAACATTTGATATTAATTAAAATTCCTACTTTGGCCCCAAAGCAATCCTCTTCGCCCCTCGTCACTTTGAAATATATGTATGTCTGAATAGGAACAATAAAATACACAGAAAGCAGGAGTAGCAAAGCAACATTTTAACCCAATAATTTGTCGAGCAGTTTCTATTTCTTTTTCTGGCTGCGGCATCTCTCGCTCTGTAAACTCGCAATTGAATGAAATCCACTTGCACTTGAGAAGTTGACGTCTAATGACATTTATTAAAAAGTAAAATTTCATTAAGAAAATGCTTTTTACGACTCTGGCAAACGGAACGAACAAAATGAAATGAAATAACAGCATATGCAGGAAGAAGCTGCACAGCACCAACACTGGATGATGCTTGCCATGGGTGGGCGCTATTGAAAGCTGGGAGCTGTGCTCCAACCACCAACCACCAGCAGGAGCAAAGCAATACCTTACACTTAAGGCACGTCTCCTGCCTTGCCATTGTGCCACAAGGGGGGCGGACGGGACGGGACGGGTCGGGTTGGGGATTTAATGGTATCAAATGGAATGAATGCATTTCATTAAGTGGGACAACAGCGTGCAGAGGAATCCATCTTAAATTGCCACCGAAAACATTAGAAAATGCATGTTTGTCGTTGCTTCAACATTTTTATGGGGTGATAAATTCCGTTTGGTCGCTCAACATCATGACGAAATACTGGGGATACCACGGCCGCTGGTGTGTGTGTGTGACAAGATTTGTGGGATCGTAAAGTGAAATTTATGGCATTTTATGATGATTTAGTAAATTTCGTGTCACTGGACATTAATTCCATCATCTTGAGATATGATCAATAATAACAAAAAAAAAACACTTACTTGTATTTACAGAGTTGTGGAGGGGGAGGGGGAGTGGGGAGAATCAAGTTATTATAAAAAAAACATAAAACTTGTTGTGATGCCATAAAAATAAATTAATATTAAACTTTTTATGGCCGCTGAAAAGCAGTCAATAGTGTAAGCGGGCACATATAGCCGGATACAATACTCCTGTTTCGCATTTCATGACATCGTGGAATGATGGAGGTGCTGTGACAGTGACAACGGTTATTTGCCGCTTACCGCGCTTGTTGCCAAAACAATTTCACTTTTCATTAAATATTTAAAAAGTTCTCAAAGTGCAAAATCATTCCCCAGCACCACAACCTGGGAAAAAGGTTAAAGGTAATTTTGGTAAAACAAATTCGTATCTATTTCAGGATGCACACCTCCCCCCCCGGTTCATGGTGGTTTCATGAACTGTCAAGTTCGTGCTCGTGCCGTCGTCGTTGTCGTGCGAAATATAAGACAGCTGTCAGTTTGTTGTTTTGTCTGTCATGGTTTTTAATAATAATAAAAGCTGTACTCTGTGCTCTGCTCAGTTCTTCCCTACTCTCTCGTGGTGGTTTAGCCTTCGCAGAACCTTTGTTCCAGGACAAAAACTGTTGGTTGAATAATTAAAGGAAAACTCGTGCTGTATCAAGAGATTGCCTAAATATAGACAAAGTTGGACATTTTGGGACAACAACTAGGCAAAGTTTATGAATTTGGAATCTTTGATGATGGTGTTGTATATCCTGCGGGAAAAAGGAATAGGATAGAGACGTGTGTAGCTATTTAGTTAATACGTAAGTTAAGATTATGACCTTTGAATGACTTCAAGATTTCTAATGAATTATTTCTTATGTTCGCTGAATTTAAGATATTCAGTTTGAATAGTCAGAAAAAGTTCAATGACTTTTCATGAAATTTCAAAGTATTTTAAAGGCACTAAGCAGTCTGGAAAAATTAACAAAATTTATTAAACTAGTTTAACGAGAAATAAATATTTATTAAAGTAACACTTTTATTCAAGAGAACTGATTGATATTCAAAAATTTCAAACTGATGATGAATTTTAACTGGAAATTATTATTACTTATTGAATTGTTGTATAAATCCTTCCATATCCAAAAAAATCCTATTTAACCTCTTTAAGAAATCCAAAATTTTTTTTTGAATTTAGAACAGGGCAATGTTTGCGTCAAATTGTTGATACATTTTATTCGATTTTTTTTGTTTTCTTAAAAATTCTTATATACTTTAAAGAATAAAATAATAAAATGTCTCCGCATAACAAAGGTCAAGCTATAGGGAGGGCAATTTAAATTAGAATCGGGTATAAAAAAGTACTGATTATTATTTCAAATTTCTGGTTTTATTGGAAAGATTAAATTTTGTCATTTAATAATGGATCACAATATCATTCATATGATTACCACGATTGGCTCGACAGTACCTCATCCGATTACCCCAATTTCTCAGTACAGCCCAAAATTCACACCAAACAGTGACTCGTTGTGAATGCATTGGCTTCTCAATAATCACGTGTGGGTTCTCGGAACCCCTTGTACGGCAATTTTGCCTAATGACATAAACACCGAGATGAAAATGATCTTCATGAAGGCTAAACTCAATTTCTTACAGTTTGCGTTAAAGACTCATAACTTTGGAAGTAACCTTTTAATATTACCCAATTTTGTTCCACACCAAAGTTTTTCCTAATATTTATAATTGTAGTACAATAATAATTCGTTGTTATCCAGTTTTTTGGACTGTCAGGGTGGTGTAAACCCTTAATGACTTTCTGCAACCAAGAATATCTCCTAAAACGATTCACTGTAATTCTTGATTTCTTATTACTGTCACGATTAATGACAGGGTTTGTTATTGTCATGATGCCGGATCAACTCGCCGATTTAACACTAACTCAGCCCCTGAACCTTGTCTGCATAATAGTTGATTACAGCGTCCCCAAAAAATTGCACTTGTTTAAACATGCACCCAGACAAAAAAACTCTTGGAGGTCGTTCATTGCAAACACAGTTTATTTGTTTCAAACGAACTAATTTTACCACAACAGTGGAAACATTTCCCGCAAATGAAAACATTTTTCATAAAAGTAGTTCCTATTAGTTTATGTTAAATTTTTCATGATTCTCGTTGTTGCTAACAGTTGTGCAGATGGTAGTGGAGATTTTTCTATGCATACTAATTCATTTTTGATTCGGGCAATTAGTACTATAAATAATGGCTACTTTTGACTAATTTGTACATATATTCAAAAGGCTTGGTCGCGGTCCATACACTTGAAAAAACGATGTCCACGAAAATAAAATTTGGATTGTATGATGATGATGAATTTCAAAACATTTCGTTCCTAAACACTCCTGAAAATACCCCTAAAAATCTATCTATATATTTTCATGGCAACTTTTAAAAAATGTATCCAAGAAATGTGAGTTTCTGAGTCATTTTAAAAAACTAGAATAAAAATGTATATGAGTCATTCCATGTAAAGCGGTACGATTTTTCATCTCGATCGCATGCGTTTGTTTTGAAAGTTTATATGTATGTATTCTTCTCATAAAAAATTAGAATTTTTTTCAAGAGTTATGACCAATTTAACTCTTTTTGAAGGTAATTTCAATTAATTTTAAAATATTGAAGTGGATTGGTACAGCACCGTTATATTTTTTTAAGTTTTTACAATTTTATTTATTTTATTTTGATTTTCGAAATGATTACTTTAATTAATTTTTTGAATCTTAAAGTAGTGAATGTGTGAGTGTGCAAGTTGTGAAATGATGGCTTCTATTTTTTTACGATTTTTTTCCAAATTCAACCAGAATTTCAGCGAAAAATCTTCAGAATGATGATTTCTTCAGTAGTTTATTAACACAAGGTTTAAAAACAATGAAAAATCCAAGAGGTCAAAAATCGTACCGCTTGACATGGAATGACTCATATTTCGTTTGTTTGGGATAAACACACCACGCTTGTGACAAACAAAATAACCGTTTGCAACAAACGTTTCACAGGGTTTATGATAAATATAGATGGTTTGCGGTAAGCATATTAAACATTGGTCACAAACGTTTCACCGGGTTTCTGATAAACATAAATCGTTTGTGACAAACGAATTATTGTTTCTTATTATTATTTGTTTTCTTATTCTTGTTTCTTATTCCGATTACACTGTTTCACAAAAACAAACTTCTTCTAAAATTCGTCAACGGATTCTGGCAGAGTGAATAACAAAATCATAGTTTATGTCTGAGTTAAAGCCTATAAAACCATGTTATTCTCAAATTTTAGGTATAGGTTGTGCTCAGCATATTTCTAAAAAACAACTACCAGGGAGATTTTTTGTCAAACATTTGAACCATCTAACTCGTGACCCTTTTCAGGAAAACCATTGAAGACAACATATTGATATACAGCTACCAACGTGGAAAAATTTGTCAAAATGACCCATTCATTGAAGGCTAAGGGGGTTATTATTTTCTCAAAAATTTTCCTCGTAACATTTCACATAGATATGCTAAGCACTGACTATACCTAAAATGTAAACATAATATAGTTTTCTATGTCTTTTATTGAGAATGTGTGATTTTTTTTATATTTTTTGAGCAACCCATCAGAAATCATGGACCGAACCTGGTTATTCTGCAAAAAAAGTTTTAATTTCTTGTTTAAAAAATCTCGATAGTGTAGATAGAATGGAAATTCTAGACCTTAACATTTATAACCTTCCCTTTTGTAACTAAACGCGAGATATTATTGCTGCAACTCTATGCGAAGAGCATCGTATTATGATTGGGATTATGCTGTAGCTTATCATAATATGATCATTATGATTACCACAATCATAACCTTAATATGATGTCCTTCAATTGCCTTAACAGTAAATATATATTATCCTTTTGCAGCAACTTTGCGTGTATTGGATAGGATTGCCTCAGAACAATCGCTGAGAACGCCAATGCAAACATGGAATGCTCCTTGCTTCCTTTAAAAGCTGTTAAAGCTATTTAGCTTCTCCATTTCCCCGCCTTAATCGACCTGGTGCACATTACCCGTTTAGGGTTTGTGCTTTTGCTGTTTTTTTAATCATTCCCATGTTAACTCCTTAAACTAAACTGCAAATTAATGTTAAATATCGTTTTCGTTTTTGCAGAGCGGCACAGAAACTTGCACAAAGTACATCGACAAAATCATCACGCACCAGCGATATGGCAAATACTTCCGCACGCAATGGTGGCTTCTGTGGCGCCTTACAGAGGGCGCCACCGCCTATGCCACCCGGTTTGGCACGACGTTTAGCCAACAAGGAAAACTATGGCATTGGCAAGGTAAGTGTTGCTACCTACATCTACCCTCCTCATATTATTTGTATTTCAAAAGTTAATAGCATTTGCATGTCGAAGTGAAATCAAGCAAAATCTGAAAAACTAAGAATTTCTAAGAAATCTCGCTCTCGCTCTCTGCCAACCATTAAAAACGACTTAAACTGTCAACATTTGGCGAGGGGGGCTTCCCTTGTAAACTAACCATAATGTTAAGTTAGTTAAGCTTAGGGTTTACCTATATCTAATTCTCATATGGCGTTATTAAACATTTGTGCGCTATTTTTTTTGTTGGTATGAAACGGAAATGCATTAATTGTATTTTTCCAGGTTAAAGTTATGCTGCGTGTAGCTGACACTAATGCGGACACGGAAACGCAGCATTTCATGTGCGTCGACAAGAAGAAACGCCAAGTGACTCTCACAGATCCGGCGGCCGCGGCCAGTGTGGCCGCCTGCTCCTCGCAAGAGCGAGGGCCCATGGTGGCCGCACCCAAGATGTTTGCCTTCGACAATCTGTTTACGGCGGACGATCAACAGGTGGGTGTCGCCGCTGCACATCCGACAATTTGTCATGTGTCCGCTTGTACGATCCATTTTTAATGTTTTTATTTTTTGTTTTCCTTTTTTTTGCTTTCATTTCCTTCAGTCTGATGTCTGTGCATCTGCTTTGTCTGAAGTAATCCCTGCCGTTTTAGAAGGTTCCGATGGCTGTCTGCTCACCATTGGTTATCCCAGTTCCGGTAAGTTGTCGTCCCTTTCTGGCTGTGTGTGTGCTGGCTGGCTGGCAGCACCACCATTTGTATTCATTTCCTTTCCTGTGCTGCAAGGAAATTGCAATAAATTCCTGCAGTTCGTGCTTCAGTTAGTTAGTCAACCAATCATGCTTATCTGGCAGTGCTTTTTTTCCTTCCCTTCATTTTCATCTTTACTGATTTGCTTTGGTATTTGTTTTTTGCTTTTGCTGTCTACAGGTCAGTCGAAGACTATGCTGGGTGGCGTTAATCCGCCCACAGAACTGGGAGGCATTCCATGTGCCATTTCTTGGCTGTACAAAGGCATTAATGAGCGTCGTCAAAAGAGCGGCGCTCGCTTTTCGGTGCGTGTCAGTGCTCTGGGTGTAAGTGCAACGAAACCGGATTCAACGTCAAAGGATTTGTTAGCGGCTCACGCAACGGGTAAGTACGGGCAAGTCTGAACATTGCTTAACCTTTCGTTTGAATCAAATCAAAATGCAAATGGTCGGGGTTTGTGGTCGACAAAGAGTCGGATTAAAACAATGATTAGGTCAATCAAAGGAAGGATTTCCCTCCGGTTAAAAAAAAGAACGTGGAATGACCTATTTTTTAATTAAGTTTTTTAAATTAAAGAAAATATTCCCTAAAACTATTTGCACCAATGGCAAATAGTTGATCCTATTTGAAATCATTTTAAATTGAATGTCTCCATGGGAGGTGCACAATACCTCCAGTCTCCTATTGCTTAAATTGTTGACTTTATCTTCAAAGGCAAGACTCTCTTTCCCTTCCACCTTTGAGTCTGCTGACAACACATGCAATTTAGGATTTCCTTTCCTTCTTCCCCACCCGCCCTCAACTCCTAAAGATTCCCTTTCATATGAATCATATGAAGTTAGCTCACCTTTCCTTCCATTGTTCCAAGTCATTGCGCCGCCATTCAAAGTCTTTAAATAAAACAAAATTTAAATAGTCATTACAGTCGCTTAGAGATGATCAAACTCTTATGAAGTTGCTGCGAGTATTCAACAGCCAACAACAAATAACTTTGGCCCCTCAATCCCCAGCCATCATCTCAGCTCTCCTGCTCCTGCCCCTGCTCCTTGTACCTCAACGTTTTAAACATATTATAGAAGCATTTAACACAAGGCGGGTAGCTAAAAAATGGGGAAAGCTAGCAAGATAATCTAAAACTACTCCCTGAACGGAAATATTCCACCAACCCCCCCTTCCCACACACACGCAAGCAGACATAACATTATGACAATGTTCCCAACTCAACTATTCAGCCATTTGCCCCCCCCCCCATCAACTTCCTCTAGGCTGCAGGGTTGGCTGGCAACCACACGGTGGTATACCAAACCCAACGCGCAATTTCCAACTGCTACTCCATAGTTTCCTTCTCCGCCCCCAGGCCCACAACCATTTGCATTTTATATTACAATGAGTGTGTTTGTATAACGTTTAATTTCACATTGTTAAAATGCCGTTTGCTTTTGTTTCTCTTTTCTCTTGCCTTTGGATTTTCTTTCGCCTGCTCCATATTCCTTTTGGAACACCGACAACTACAAACAAACAGACTCTGATGACTCTCCGGGGGTTTATTTGCGTGACGATTTTCTGGGTGGCCCTACAGAGCTGCGTGCCCCCACCGCCGAACGTGCTGCCTTGTTCCTAGATGCTGCTCTGGCAGGACGCCCACAAGGTGGTCTGGAGCCAGCCATGATATTCACCCTGCACGTCTATCAATACAGTCTCTCACGTAAAGGTGGCGGTAAGTAGAAGCGTGAAAATGTCCTTTAGCTGCCCTGACACTTGAAATTCCCACATTAACGATGGGAATTGTATTTTAATGTCATGAATTTTCATGGAATTTCTTCGTTCTCTCTCCCCTTTTCTCCGTAATCTTTATTCATACAGTGGCGGGTGGACGTAGTCGTTTGCATCTTATCGATTTGGGTGGCTGTGCCAATCGTACGGGTGGTCTGCCGCTCTCCGGCATTGGCAATATTTTGCTGGCGATTTTGAGTGGCCAGCGGCATCCTCCCAACAAGGACCATCCGTTGACGCCATTGCTGAAAGACTGTCTGGCACCGTTGACGTGTCATGTCTCCATAATGGCTCATGTTATGCATACACAGGTAAGTCATGGTCAGGGAATGCACTTTAACGAATCAAAATGGCAACGGAAGTAAGAGTAGTAGTAGTAGTCCACTATTACCTGAACCTGTTGACGGGGGGAAGAGACTACGTGATAATGAATTCTTAATCATAATGTATGTGTTCAACATTTTAATGTCATTCGTTCATCGAGTGCACGATGTAAATCTCTTCCCTGCCACACTTCCTCTAAACCTTCACATTGCTTGACTTGAGGGGCAAAATGTTAGCATAACCCTACAAATCGCCTGCATCTGCTCTTTCTTGTCCTTGCAGTCGCATACGGATGCTTTGACGACCATACAATTGGCCTCACGTATACACCGCATGCGAAGGAGAAAACATCGCTTCCCCATGGGCGGCGATAAATCTGGAGGAGTGGGCGGCCTGGCTGCCGGCATGAATGGTAAGTGTGCACTGCTCTGCTATTGTCCTGATTAATTTGTAAATTAAGACGATAAATGTTGACGCTAACATCGAACTGCTATCCTTTGTCTTCCCACTCTCTCTCTCGCTCGCTCGCTCTAACTCTTGTGAAGGTCATCAATCTACTGGCTCGTCGGCTGGCTCTGGCGCTGACCCTTCCAGTTCGGAGCTCTCAGCAGACACAGTCATTTATATGGGACCAGGTGATGATGCTACCGATGGCGAACATCCTCCCGTCTATTTGCCCTCGCTGAGCAGTGGTGACAATCGTGGTGTCATGAGTAAAGCACTCAAGGGCAGCGGAGTGGAGAAACAACAGCCAAGTCCCTCGAAGATTCCGGGTTCAGCCAAAAAAGTGGTGGCACAGAAAGCGCCACAAAGTCCTGTGGTGGCCGGCCGAACGGGCAGCCTCAAACGTGGCGCCCTGGCCCACAGTCCCACACCCCAACAACAAGCGAATGCCGCGGCCAGCAGTGAACAGGCCCAGTTCTATTCCCCCGTACACAGTGTCAAAACGTTGCCGAATTCCGCCTCTTCTCCTAAAATAGTGGCGGGTACTTTGAGACATCCTGGTATGACCATGATGACTTCGAAAGCCGCCAATGTGCCCTCGCCCAAGGGTTCTCCTCTAAGAAGGCCCGGGGTGGGAGGAGCAGCTCTGAACGCCACCGAGGCGGGCGAATGTCCCGGCAGTCCTATGCGCAAAATAACCGAAGAACAGTGGATCGATGGTCCCCGAGTCTCACGAGCCAAGGTGGCCGAGGCGAGGCACTTGATGCGGGAAGTGAACCATGTCAAGCAGTGTGAGACCTGGATAGATGGTCCCAAATCACAATCGAGTCGTTCCCTGACAGCCGGCAATTTACCCATTGCCCCCTCGCAGGCGCAGGGCTATGGCTTCATGGATTCGCACAAGAAATCCATGATACGACAGTGGGTGGAATTCCAAACGTCGCAAGTCTTCCAAACGGCCTCGGCTGGCTCGTCACCCACGCACACCCACCGTGAACAGCAGGCTCAGCATTTGCGCAACATAACCTTCCACATGTCACAGCTGAAGCAGAAATCCTTGGACAACCCGGAGGATATATATGCCACGAGTACAAGACAGCAGCAACCCCAGGCAGCCGGCGGCGACCAACACTCACTGCGTAGCAGTCAGCTGGAATTGGTGAATCCCCTAGGCCCCGGACTAACTAACGCCATGAGCAGCACCAACGCCTCGGCACCGGCCGAAATAAGGGAGGCTCAGCACTACCGCCAAGCACCACCGCCACCACCATCATCATCTCACCTAAACAACACCGACAACTATAACATCGAAGAGACTGATTTACACTCATTACATTCTCATGCAAATGTGGGCTATGGCCTCATCGGCCAGCACCACTCCCATCCACACCTACCCACGACCTCAGCTTCCGATTCGAATCTGCCCATGGACCGGCAGAATGAGTGTGACGAAGATCAGGACAGTGGTCCGTCGGAGGTGCCGCCAGCATTACCTTTAATCGAGCCCTTAGGTTCGAGGGAAATATCCCACGAAAGTTTGCATCGCATCTTATCGCGTCACGTCTCACGTGAGTCACTGTACCAGCAACAGCAGCACGACCTGAGGCGTCACGAGCAGGAGCAGCACCTGGTGCAGAGGCAACTGTCACGGCAGTCCTCGCACCATTACTCGCAGCACAGTATGGGCATGTCCGACTGTGGCATGCAGGTGACCGAAGAGGAAATAGCACGTACGATGTCGGGAGGGTGAGTACACCGCCACTTAGTGGGCTGATGATGAAGGATTGTTGGTTGGTGGGTTATAACTAAACTGTGGTTTTGTTTTCTTTGTGGTTGTTTCCTTACATTACAGAGATCATCCTTTGGCGGCTTTGAGCCATGTGGAGAATATGTCCATTGTATCGAGTTTTAATATGGCTGGCGATGCGTTCAGTGACTGTGCCATGGGTGAAAGAACAAGGTAAGCTTTTCCTTCTTGTCATGGAGTGATTTGTCAGAATTGTAAATGTTTTGGGTTTCTTGTCTTCTTGTCTCTCTTTGTTTTGTGCAGGAACCAATTTGACCAATTAGCGCGTCTACGTGAGATATTCACCTCCCAGCTAGCCATGGCGGAAGTCACTCCAGTCTTCCGCAGCGGTTGCGATGTGGGCAGTGTTTACAGCGAACCAGCCTACCGTTTCAATACCGGCCCCGGCAGTGTTTGCAGTGAGCCGCCCTATAGACCACCCAGCCCAAGGTAAGTAAAGCAATGGCAGAGCTGGATTAATGATGTTGACGATGTCGTTGAGAAACGTTTTGTTTATATAAGCCCCGTGTGTTTTTCTCTCTACTCCTCAGACAACCTTCTCGAAGCCCCAGCCAAGGAAGTTTGCCCAGCCTAAATGGCATCATGCAAATAGCCGGCATGGAGCAGTATGCCTCTTTGCGACATCCTGATGGTGCCTCCGATCCCAATTTGCCGAAAATCGAAAAACCTTTTGTGTTGGAGCATGAAGATATATGTGAAGTCGACGAAAAGTCAGCGCTGCTCTCGCCCTCGAAGAGATCTTCGCTGGAACACGAAGACGAACACGACGATGTGATTCTGACCCAACTCAATACAACGCTACCCATTACCAATCAATCCCAACTACCTCTGTTGCCCCTGAATACCTCGTCGGAAGCCTATGACAGTGGCCATGACAGTTCGACGCCGCGCACCTCCAAACACTCGGGCATTTCGCGGCGAGCCGAAAGTGGCTACCACAGTGTGGCCACGGCCCGCGACAGCGATGAGAGCAGTTTCACCTCGGGCCTCTCGAAGGAGCATCACAATCGCATCACCGTGAAAAAGAAGCGGCAAGACAAAGGTTTGTGCACTTGGCTAATGAATCCCTTCACCTGTACTTATCCCGAGACTGAGGGTGAAATCAGCGATTTCTAGGGAGTTTTCACACCGCAAAAACGCAGACCGAGCAGTATAAGAGCCCACCAGAAAGGAAACTTTTCAAAGCATTTACTTATGTATGTACGAGTAACTAACTATTTACTGAAGCAAAAAAAAAAAAAACGAATCCCGAAAATTGAAGAAATTCAAAGGCCAAATTTTAATTTAAATGAAAGAATTTGATGAAATATGATGACTGACATTTTTTAAAAGTAGATATGACAAAAAAAAGAAAACAAAAACTAAATATTTGAATAGCGAAGCGACGAGATGAAGCGAACGTAAGATGATGAAGATGTCTTTAGCCGATTTATTACTTAAGCTTTACACATTGGCATACCACACACAGCTTTGGTGTATTTAAAGCTTAAAGCTTTTGCTCAAGCTTTAAAGCTCTCCCCTTCCCCCAGAGAAGTAACCAAATTGTTGCTTAGTCCATATTAAGTTGCTAAGCTACTCTATGTCTCACTCACGACCCCAACTAATAATAATACACACCCAAAAAGCTTGTCTTATGTTCTTACAAAAAGCCTTAAACTTAAACAAAAAAGCTCTCTCACTTTATAAAGTCCTCTGTTACTCCAATCTTACAAACAATCAATCAATCTCTTTGTGAAGAAGCCAAAGAGAAAGCTTTACATATTTATTTTAGTTAATGTTATTATGTTAAGTTCTCATTTCCATTGTTATTGGTATGTATGTGTTTTAGCGAAACAAATGCAGACGTGATGCTGGTTGGCAACGCACAGCACAGTGCTCTCAAATGGCAACAAACATGGGTAAGAGTGACTGGGTACGATGCTGTGAACTGGTGAAACGATTGGAGGAAATTGTATGAAGAGAGAGAGATAGAGAATGTTCTCAGAGAGATAGATAATGTTCTCAGAGAGAGAATGTTCTCAGACAGAGAGAATGTTCTCAGACAGAGAGAATGTTCTCAGAGAGAGAGAGAATGTTCTCAGGGAGAGAGAATGTTCTCAGAGAGAGAGAGAATGTTCTCAGGGAGAGAGAGAGAGAATGTTCTCAGAGAGAGAGAGAGAGAGGAAATGTTCACAGAGAGAGAGAATGCTCTAAGAGAGAGAGAGAGATGATGTTCTCAGAGAGAGAGAGAGAATGTTCTCAGAGAAATTGCACATCCTGTGTCGAAGCAGGGTGACTCTAAATATTACTTTCTGAGCAATCGCTCCATGGAGCCAACTCTCGGCATAGTTTACACCACTCGTTTCGGTAGTTTAGAATTTATGAAATTTGTAACCATTTGAAAGCACTGGGCCGCCGTACACCGAGACAAATTCACAGCTACAAACTATTAGCGTAAGTTCGATATAACTAACTAATAATTATTATTACTAAATACATACACACACACGCATACAAACAAACAGACACAAAGAATACATCTACAAAAATAAATAAATAAATAAAATATAAAAATTTTGTTGCCAGTTTTGCCTATTTAAACTATGTTAACAGTTTATTAACAAAAAAAAGTAAAGAAAAAAAAGAGTCATATAATTAATTATTAATTAGCAAAAATCCAATGCATAAATCGAGAGAAAACTACAAAAATCGAATCGAGAAACTTAAGTAAAATTTAATATAAACATATTATAATAAATAAAATTTATTACAAAACTATGTATGTATTTATACCAAAAACAAAACATATAACAATTATTCACTATTATATTGCAACAAAACAAAACTATTGAGTGGCCGGACGGACGGAGGGTGGGCCATAACTCCACAGCTAAACTAACTTAAATATTAATTATTAAATTTTGTATTTTAGTTGATTTTTCCATGATTTTTTTTATTACAAATTTATTTTCGTTACGAATTCTTATATTTTAGTATCTTTTGCAACGATTTCGTTGATTTGTGCAAATATATTTTTCTTCGTAAAATATATAATATCAACGTCAAGAAGATCTATACATAATTGTATATAATATATTATAAAATAATATAATATTAATAATATTAAATAATAATAATAATAACTAATAATAGTATATATTCTAAAGATATGAACAACAACAAATAAACAAAACAACCAAACAAATTTTATATAAACTAAACAAAACGCTCGCATAATTATTTTATTTCCCCCAAAAAAATGAGGTAAGTTTTTGGTTTCATGCCCTAGCCTAAATCGCATGTCCAAGGGCACTAAATTTTTCTCTGTCCTTGCCTGTTGTTTTCTTTTATTTCCATTCTCAACTCTGGACTTCTATGGCGCTAACATTTCCTCGAACTGTGATAGCTTCCTCTTCATGTTAGCGCCATTGTTGCTGACTTATGCCCACGATTGCCACCACTTTGATGATGGCCGATGGAAACTGGACTGCGGACTGAGATTCTTGCCCGCTTAGCCGGGTATGCATATTTTTTTGCTGTTAGCCAAGGTTGTGGCACGCAATTTTCGCTTGCTTCATAATTGTACCAATTTAAAAGAACATTAATGTTCATTATGGCTTTTTGTGTGTGATAAGATTTCTATTTGGCGATTAGCACAGGCAACGTATATTGTTACCCTTTTTTGTGTGTATGTGCTTTGTTTTGGCCACAACAATAGAATGCGCTGAAAGGGTTCACAGGTAAAGTGGCCTCTTATCGACAGGCAATCTTAACTAAAAAATGATAAATAATAAGTTTTTCGAGCCCTATCAGATTGTTGTTTAAATATATAATACCGATAATACGAGGTATTTTAGGAAGATGTGTGAAATCTACCATCTACTTTTTAGATAAATTCAAGCGATGCTGGATTTTTAATTAATCCATTTGTATACCTCACTCTCAGCATTATTCCGGTTTGAAAAAATAGGATTTGAAGAACATTGCATGTAAAAAATCCAGGTTTAAATTCCTGAATTCATAGCTGTCTTCATTTAACCATGAATATTACTCTGGACCTTATTGAACATCATTTTGACACAAGTGTTTCATGATATGGCAAGTAGTATGCGCGTTTACCACGCAGGCAGCCATTGGGAAATTCTGCGGTTAATATGTGCACCCAGAGAAAAAACTCTCAGAAAAGAAATTTTAGACAAATAAACTTCGTTTAGGAGTTTTTTTGTGGCAAACATTATTTTGTTTGCAGCAAACATGTCACACCATTGTTAACAAGTTAACAAAGTCTATTGTGAGCAGGGAAATATTTTTTCTTTGTTTATGGATTTATGCTCGTTTGTGATAACCGAAAAATATTTAGAAGTAACGGGAAACGTTTGCCTCAAAACGGGTGAAAGCAATTTAAAATAAAATATTGATGTGGAATGTTATAGCTATTTTATATATTCTTTACAATTTTATTTCTTTTATTTCGATTTTAGAAATGATTACATTAATTATTTTTTGAAACTTAGATGTATACTTTAGTGACTACGTGAGTTTGGAAGTGATGAAATGATGGCTTTTATTTTTTCGATTTTTTTTTTGCAAAATCAACCAATTTCAGTGAAAAATCTTCAGAATGACCATTTTACAGTAGTTTATTAAGGTATAAAAGCAATAAAAAATCTAAGCAAAAGTAGTGATGAAAAATTTTAGTTTTTGTACCATAAAAAATATTTTTTTACGTTATCTACTTTTTGTTAAATTTTTCATTGTTTCGGGAGATAGTAGAAAAGGCCAGCAAGAGCCGCTCGCTTTTTATACATTTAATATGATAAATAACTGATTTTTATTATCCCCTTGAATGTTGTGATAGTTGTGCCAGTAAAGAAATACCTGCAAAGTGATACTATTTTCTGGTAGGAGTTGTCGAGTAAAATAAGAATCTATATTTGAAATTTCCCAGACACCCCCAAACTCTTGACTTACGGGTAAAAAACAAGATTTGGTTCGAATTTGAGATCCTATAAAAATACCTAAAATTCGACAAAACAAATATAAACAGAAAAAGGCATAGCCGCCATTTTATGAAAAAGTCTCCAATTGTAAAAAAAAACATTTCCTCCCCTTTGGGATTTCTGATATTTTTTGGGGAAAATGCTAAACCTACAAATCAGGTATTTTCCAGCGTTTTCATAAGATCTGATGAATTTTTTTTGGACCTCAATTCGTAGTATTACGATAGATGTAAATTGGAATGAACAAAAGTTGAACTTTTGCAAAAATTTAGTTTTAATGAAAGCTTCAAGAACCAAGACCAAGCAAACTGGCGTTTTCTGTTTTGGTCGAGAACGGATTTGGTATGATCCTCATGTAGTGCAAAAAAATGCATTTTATATAAAAATCCTTACTTGCGATCTAAACTAAAAGTTCTCAAGCATAAGGATATGTTTCCAGCACTTATATGTACAGCTGCGGTCAAAAAAATAGCAGCGACGAGAAAAACAATGTCGACAAAGAACAATATTAGTTTTACTTCGAAAATCCTAAAAGTTTTTACGGTGATAGAAAGGTGGTATTGTGCCATTCTTAATCTGGCTTTAAATAAAAAAAATAAGTTTTTGTAATTTTGAGATCAGGCCTTTAGAACCATTTATGTCAAAAATGACACCAGTCAAAAGAAATAGCAGCGCTAATAAAAATTAACAATATTTTGTTTGAATTCACTTTAATTGAAAACTTCTTTTGAATAAAAAGTTAAAAAGGGATATTTCCTTGAATTTAATACTTAGTTGTACTGACTTTATGGCTTATTACTGCTACATAAGGCCGTTTCATAGAGTCGACTAGTATTTTACAATTTTTACCCGATATTTTTGCCCATACCGCTATAATATCCTGTCAAAGCTCGATATTGTTTTTCATTATTGCTAGTGAGACCTCATCTTAGTCATTACACTGTTGATTATATTTAGGTGCGGTGTCTGCCCGAACCATTCCATAACATCGATATTATTGACTTCAAACAACCTTTTTGCGAGTCGGCTGGTGTTTTCGGCATTTCATATTCTGCATACGTAAGCATAATATTATGCAGTATTTTGATGTACTGGGCGGAGTCTATAGTAGTTCTGGGCCAATTTATTGACCTAACTCCATAATATGAAAAACACGCCCCAGGCATTATGCTTGATGTTTGGATGTTTTGGTACTATACCTGGAGATGTACTCCGTGTTCTGTGGGCGTCTTACAAACTATCGAGGGACTGTCCCACCATACAAAACAATTTTTGATTCAACCATAAAACGTACACCCACTTCTTGATTGGTTACACCAGGTGTGTTTTTGCTAATTGCAATTTTTTGTGCCATGTCTTTTATTTATAAGTGGGACTTTTTTCGGACTTCTGGCTAACAAATTATTTTTTCTTAGTATTCTACGAACATTTTAGAATTTCAAATATGGACAGACATTGTTTTTAATTTCGGTGGCGGGCGTAAGTTGGTTTTTTGTACTAGACATTATTAGTCGGCGAATGGTTGTAGGTGATATAAACGGATTTGTTTCACGAGTTTTGATTTTTCTTCTTATAATTCGAATTTCTGATCATTTTAATAGAACACTGGAATAAAAGTCGAACTTCACTATATGATTTTCCCTCTGATTTCAACCTTTTCATATGAACTTGATTTTCTTCTCCACAATGCTCCCCTCGCCCTACTTATGAAGAAAAGTAATACAATAACATTTCAGAAGTAGTGTAAATTTCATAAAATCTTACTTATAACATCAAATCAAATTGAAAAATTGAGATAAAATTCCTTTTTCTTGAGATTTTTTGAACACTGCTATTATTTTGACCGATCCCAAATGTCGAATAATCCAAAAAATGTGAAAATTCTTAAGTAATCGAAATCATATCACCAAATAAACAATTATTTTGTGTTTGTAACCTCATAACGCAACACTTAATGCAGAATGAGCAATAAACAAATTATCTCAAAAATAAATATATGAAAATGTATATTAAGCTGTGGTGCGCTGCTATTATTTTGACCGCAAATGTATATGCCTCATTATATTTTTATTTCTTTTCAACAACTACGTGTGGCAGGAAAGAGGTTCACTTTTAACCCACGTGTAACTGCCAACGCGGATAAGCCATGTTCTCTGGATATATATTTTTAAATCGGAGATTCTGTTGTTGCACAAAAGTAGGCAGTTTATTTTTTGGCTACACAGAAAATCGAAATAAAAAAGCACCCCCAATCAATACACAGCATACATCTAGACACAATTTTGATGTCTGTTAGGGTCTCAAAGTTACATTTGATGTGGATGAATTTTCAACAATGTTCCGAAAAACCCCATAAAAAACAGGTAAAAACGGTGTTAAGTTCCGAACTTCTTATACCCTCCACCATGGATTGCATTCCACAGAGGTTGTCGGTTTTCGTAGAAGTGCAGTAATATTACAGGAAAATATAAATTTTTTAATATAGCCAAACCAAAACAAATACAAATATTGAAGCAATAATTTTATAAATCAATATAATATTTTAATTATTTCAAACCATTATTTATTTCAAATCAAAAAATAAACAATCTTATATTTATATTTTCAACAAGCTTTAATACCATAAATATCGATAGATAGTGGGTGCTACAGTTGGTTGTATTTCCATTCTATTTTAATTCCAAAAGTACAAATTTTGAAAATCCATTATCAGACGTACATAGTGCAAAATAACCAAACTTCATGATTCAACCAATTTTTGCCGTAAAAGGAAAAGTACGAATTTGGAAAAAAAACTTTTTTTGTGTATCTATGC
Source organism: Polietes domitor (assembly GCA_947397865.1). Classification (NCBI taxonomy): domain Eukaryota; kingdom Metazoa; phylum Arthropoda; class Insecta; order Diptera; family Muscidae; genus Polietes; species Polietes domitor. Next base: position 9,025,941 of record OX377619.1, read on the forward strand.
AGTCAGAGGAATGTATACACCGAATTCCATGATTCCAGCTGCGCCCATTTGGTTGGTACCATTTTTACCCCCTTGACGTTTCTACGCAATTAGAATTTCATCATTCTAGGTGTAGTCGTTTAGTTGGTACTACTTTTATCCCTCTGTACCATTGTATCCCTTGAAAGTACGAATTTCGAAAAATCTGTTTATTTTCCGTGTCTACGCAGTCAGAGCAATGCATACTCCGAATTGCATGACTCTAGCTGCGGTCATTTGGTTGGTACTATTTTTATCCCTTTTTCCATTTTAACCTCATAAAGTACGAATTTCGAAAAATCCGTTTATTTTACGTGTCTACGCAGTCAGAGGATGACTCTAGCTGCGGTCATTTGATTGGTTCTATTTTTCCATGCTTTATATAAGGTTACTTTCTATATATGTTTGTGTGCCACAAAATTTGAAATCAATTTTTGAAAGCTTTTTTCTCAACCAATTTTGCTCAAATTTTGCAAACTTAATCATTTTCGATGACAATACAAGGAAATGGAAAAATTTGACCTATTATTGAATATTGTCAGTTCTATGACACCTAGAGTGCTGAAATTTTGTGTAAGTGCATATACCATCAATGTGCATAGTTGTGCCAAAAAGGGGCGGTATTGGAAAAGTGGGCGTGGCACCTCCCATACGAAGTTAAAACCTATTATCGAATATTGTCAGTTCTATGACACCTAGAGTGCTGTAATTTTGTGTAAGTGCATCTAGCATCAATGTGCATAGTTGTGCCAAAAATGGGCGGTATTGGAAAAGTGGGCGTGGAACCTCCCATACGAAGTTAAAACCTATTATTGAATATTGTCAGTTCTACGACACCTAGAGTGCTGAAATTTTGTGTAAGTGCATCTAGCATCAATTCGCATAGTTGTGCCAAAAATGGGCGGTATTGGAAAAGTGGGCGTGGCATCTCCCATACGAAGTTAAAACCTATTATTGAATATTGTCAGTTCTATGACACCTAGAGTGCTGAAATTTTGTGTAAGTGCATATACCATCAATGTGCATAGTTGTGCCAAAGAGAAAATGGGCGGTATTGGAAAAGTGGGCGTGGCACCTCCCATACGAAGTTAAAACCTATTATTGAATATAGTCAGTTCTATGACACCTAGAGTGCTGAAATTTTGTGTAAGTGCATCTACCATCAATGTGCGTAGTTGTGCCAAAAATGGGCGGTATTGGAAAAGTGGGCGTGGCACCTCCCATACGAAGTTAAAACCTATTATTGAATATAGTCAGTTCTATGACACCTAGAGTGCTGTAATTTTGTGTAAGTGCATCTAGCATCAATGTGCATAGCTGTGCCAAAAATGGGCGGTATTGGAAAAGTGGGCGTGGCACCTCCCATACGAAGTTAAAACATATTATCGAATAGTGTTAGTTCTATGACACGTATAGTGCTCAAATTTTGTGTAAGTGCATCTAGCATCAATGTGCGTAGTTGCGCCTAAAATGGGCGGTAATGCAAAAGTGGGCGTGGCACCTCCCATATGAAGTTAAAACCAAAATTACACCTACTGTAATTTTGTGTAAGTGCATCTAGCATTAATGTGCGTAGTTGTGACAAAAATGGGCGGTAATGGAAATGTGGGCGTGGCACCTCCCATACGAAGTTAAAACCCATTTTCGAATATATGCCGTTCTATGGCAGATAAAAAACTGAAATTTTGTGTAAGTGCATCTACCATCAATGTGCGTAGTTCTGCCAAAAATGGGCGGTATTGGAATACGAAGTTAAAACATATTATCGAATAGTGTCAGTTCTATGACACGTATAGTGCTCAAATTTTGTGTAAGTGCATCTAGCATCAATGTGCGTAGTTGCGCCTAAAATGGGCGGTAATGCAAAAGTGGGCGTGGCACCTCCCATATGAAGATAAAACCAAAATTACACCTACTGTAATTTTGTGTAAGTGCATCTAGCATAAACCTGCGTAGTTGTGCCAGAAATGGACGGTATTGGGAAAGTGGGCGTGGTACCTCACATACGAAGTTAAAACATATAATCGAATATGGTCAGTAGGTGTCATAGACCTAGAGTGCTGAAATTTTGTGTGAGTTGATCCAGTGTAAATAGTTGTGCAAAGATGGGCGGAAAGTGGACGTGACACTTCCCATCTGAAATTAAAACCGGTTTTAGAGTATTTCGACACCGAGATGGGCGAAAAGTGGCCGTGACCCTTCCCATACGAAATTAAAACCAGTTTTTAAGTATATTCTACAACGATCTGCCTATATTGTTGTGTGTGTTTATTTAGTTGTAACCTGCTTAGACAATATGCAAATGGGCGGGATTTGAAAGGCGCATTTTTGATTCGAACTTTGTAAAATTACACGTTTTCTGTGGATTTTCTTAGCACAACAGTAAAGAAAGGTTATAAAAAAAATATTCATTCGCCAACAGCCAACTTAAGTCAAGAAAACGGAAATTATATTAATTTATTTAGTTGTAGCCTGCTTAGACAATATGCAAATGGGCGGGATTTGAAAGGCGCATTTTTGATTCGAATTTTGTAAAATTACACGTTTTCTGTGGATTTTCTAAGCACAACAGTAAAGAAAGGTTATAAAAAAAATATTCATTCGCCAACAGCCAACTTAAGTCAAGAAAAAGGAAATTATATTAATTTTTTCCATGCTTTATATAAGGTTACTTTCTATATATGTTTGTGTGCCACAAAATTTTAAATCAATTTTTGAAAGCTTTTTTCTCAACCAATTTTGCTCAAATTTTGCACACTTAATAATTTTCGATGACAATACAAGGAAATGGAAAAATTTGACCAATTGGACAAAGGGGCGTGGCACCTCCCATACAAACCACAAATTAAAAATCTATTATTTCTGCTCCTGATAACGGTATTTAAACAAAATTTGGTACGTCGGTTTGGTGTGCATGTTGTAAGTGCTGCTGCAAATATGGGCGGGATTGTACAAAGGGGAGTGGTACCTCCCATACAAACCACAAATTAAAAATCTATTATTTCTGCTCCTGATAACGCAGTAATTTTTCCTTCTACAAAAGATAACTAAAAAAGAATTTCTAGGCCCAATAGAATTCTGCTTGCATAAAGCATGGATTTGAAAAAAATTTTTTTTTGATTTACTAGTTATCCTTTAATTTTTTATCATTTTAACCCCAAAAAGTACGAATTTCGAACATTCTGTCTATTTTAAGTGTCTACGCAATCAGAGGAATGTATACACCGAATTTCATTATTCCAGGTGCAGCCGTTTGGTTGGTACCATTTCTATCCCTCCCTTGAAAGTACGAATTTGAAAAAAAAAAACATTTTATTGTACATGTCTAGTAGTCAAAGGAATGTATACTCCGAATTTCATGACTCTAGCTGCGGTCATTTGGTTGGTACTATTTGTATCCCTTTTTTCTTTTACAGTCAGAGGAATGTATACTCCGAATTTCATGACTCTAGCTGCGGTCATTTGATTGGTACTATTTTTATCCCATTTTTTAATTTTAACCCCAAAAAGTTCGAATTTTGAAAAATCCGTGTTTATGCAATCAGAGGAATGTATACACCGAATTTCATTATTTGGTTGGTACCATTTTTATCCCTCTATTCCCATTTTACCCCTTAAAAGTACGAATGTGGAAAAAAAATACTTTTATATTATGTATCTACTCAATTAGAGCAATGTACACACCGAATTTCGTGTTTCTAGCTGTTGTCGTTTAATATGTACCATTTTTATCCCTTTTTTGTCCCTTTTCACCCCCTACAAATAAGAATCACTTTATGGTGCACGTTTTTGCTATAAGGGGAATATCAAGCAAATATAAACATACATATTCAACAAACATGCTTAAATACGTTAAAGTATTAGGGATTATTATGGGTATTTTTAGTCCGTGTGAGGGAAATTTTTTTCCCTTTGAACCGATTTCAACCCTTTTCAATCCCAACCGATCTACGACTATAAGACGCATTTATGGAAAATTTTAACGTTCTAGCTCCTTTCGTTTAGATGGTAGCGTGCTTTCAACAGACGGACGGACGGACGGACATGGATAGATCGTCTTAGAATTTTATGACGATCAAGAATATATATACTTTATAGGGTCTCAGGTCGATATTTCAAGGTGTTACAAACGCAATGATAAAGTTAGTATACCCCCATCCTGGAGGTGGAGGGTATAAAAATATGATTTTATGGGTGGTTTTGAATTTCGACTTGATCTAGAAACGAACTATTTGCAAATCATCATTTAACATTCCAAACTGGACTGGAAATTGATTTTTATTTATATGAACCGCGACCCAGCCCAATGTACATTGTACAAGTTTATTTATTTTTTTATATTTTCAATATCAGCGGCGGAAAATAATCAAACGTGCATAATGCAGAGACTCCCTCATGAATTTAATGCTCAATTCCCACCTTGAATTCCGTATTCGCCACCACATAACTCTCGCATATATGCACGAGTAGATGAGAGGTGTACATATATTTGTGCTCATAAAGGAACATTTTCCGAACAATTAACGTAATGCAATTAAAATGAAATCAACATCAACACCGCCGCAACAACATCGTGCCTGGACTGTATGATAAAGTGGCCAAAAAGCGGATACAACAAAGCCAAAACGTTCAGTCCGTCCGTTGGTTCGATGATATTGAAATGACCACAGCTCGCTCGCATTGCAACAATTCACTGTGGATACCGCGTGACACTGGCCAAACAACAAATAATACAAAATATAAATTATATTTGTTTCTTCTTCTTCTTGTTTTTTCGGGCTATCGCACTTTTTGGACAGCGCCGATGCCTCACTTTGCACATTATAGGAATTTAAATTTTAGTTCGGCACTTTGTTGGCCGTATGACGGTGGCTGAAGAAGACGCCGTCATATGGCCAACGGTAGCTCTGAATTATGGCCGTTGTCAAATCTGGAAATTAACACTTAATGGCGGCGCATATTCCAACAAATCAACATATGTTTGGTTGTTTGTGTGCAGACGCACTACATGCCGCCAGAGAATTTGGTATCGCCCGGGTATGGATGGCGTGGCATAGCATGGCATGGGTAAATTACATTTGCAATATTGGTTATAATTTCACACACACACACACTCGCATTCCGGATGTAGTGGCCAATTGTAAAGTTTGGAAAACGGGGGCTATAATAAACTGTAATAATTTGCATATTTTTGGCATTTATTTGTACAAATAAAATGCACAAAATCTATGAACGAACCGGCATTTTGTTAAATCGTCCAACGATATTTATTTTAAATGCAACCAACGCAGGAGCGAATGCAAGGGCGGACGGACATAGTGCGACATAGTCGATGTCACAGCACATTTTCAAACCCATTGACACGACAACGGACAGACAGGCAGTCAGACAACGCATTGCAGTGTTCTTGCTTGCATTTGCACTGGCAGTATGTGCGACTGTGTTTTTGATGCCCTACAATTGCTAACCGGATATTATGTGAAGTCCATGAGAGCTGGCAATATTGGTGTTGTTACTTACATATGAGTCATTCCATGCGGTACAAGCGACCTCACTAGCCTGGATTGTTTCGAAAGTTTGTGTATGTATGCTTCTCATAAAAATATCTATTACGTATTTACAGAAATAGGGGTTAACCACGGCAATCCAGATCGAGAAAGCTTCGATTAAAATGCGCTTTTATTGATTTCGGTGAGAACTTCTCGATATCGAATCCCATGATTAGCCCACAGTCATAAAGGAGTGTTAATTCAATTGCCTGTAACTCTCGAAATAATTCATCTAACTATACCTTGTTTTAAAGTTAATTTAAATTGCCTTTTAAATATTAAAGTGGTATGTTAACACCCCGTTATACTTTTCAAAGTTTTTACAATTTTAAGTCTTTTATTTTCATTTTTGAAATGTTCTTAGATGTCTTTTATAGCGATTGTGTGAGTTTCGATGTGTTGTGATGATGAGCTCTGATTTTTAGTTTGTTTTTTTAATATTTAGCAAAATCAACCAAAATTTCAATGAATAATTATCACAATGATAATTTCTTCATTTCATTCAAGTTATAAAAACAATAAAAAATCAAAGAAAAAGTATTTGATGATTCCTAAATGAAAATTTCTAAAATGGAGAAAATAAATCCCGAAAATAAGTTTATACCCTCCACTATGGTATTTGTGCATTTGTTTGTAACACCCAAAGGAAATGAGATATACCATTTATTATACCGATCCACATTATACCATAGCCATGTCCGTCCGTCTGTGCATACATTCATGTAAAAGTGCAGGTCGCAATTGTTGTCAGAACCAAGTGAAACTATGCACAACAAAGAATGAACGCTATTTATTTAAGTTGGAAAAAATAGGTAGAAACCACATATTTCGTCAGATTTTCTTTAAATTTATCACAACAACTTATATTTCAACTAGAAACAGCTATGGCGAATGTATGTCACATAGTTCAATGTTTTATACAGATACAAATAATCTTCTCGATTTTATTTTTTCACAAAATTGAATTGAAATGGAGTAAAAAATAAATAAAAAATCATATAGTCTGCCGCGCCCAACTTTAACCTTTCCTTTTTAGTTAGTTTTTCGAAAATTTACCGTCATTCCTTAATTTCGATCGTTGATCAAAATAAATATTATTAGTAGCTATGTTCGAGTTATTACTTTTGTAATCGGTGATTTGCGAATTAGCTGTCTAACTATGAAAATCTTACCCTTAAAATTAATTTATCGCTCTAAAGTCCACATTTAGCAGTCGATCTTAATGAAACTTGGTGCATATAATTTTTTTGTACTATTTGGTACAAAATTGGGCAGATCGGTTCATAGTTTGAGTCCTCAGACATATATCTCATATTTTACTGCTGGATGAAAATCACTTTAGAATTATGAATCAGTTATGAAAAAGTTATACCATTTTACAAGGGACAGAGGACAGAGGGCAGCATGAATAGCGAATCACTTTTCGTGCTTCATTAAACGTAAAAATAAAAATTTAAAAAATTGAGGTATCGTAATTTAATTTTGCAATTTGTAGATAAAATGCCTCAGAATGTATGTTCTAAAATGTGGGATTTTTTTTACTATAATAGTCGCCATTTCGTTATGTGTTATTACTTTCTGAGGCTAAGTCAAGATATGAGGCTAAAAATGGTCTAAACATATTCTAGGTGCTTTGCGATTTTTCTCTCACGTACACAGTGCAAGATAACCTAACTTCATGATTCTACCCATATTTGTGTAAAAGTAAAAACGTACGAATTTGGAAAAATCTTTTATTTTGCGTGTCTATGCTGTCACATGAATGTATACACCGAATACTACACTCGTTCGTTGCATCGACGAATCAGATTCGTTATTGCAATTTCGTTGCATCAACGAAATTTTACGTTCCCACAACAATCCGACACGTTGCTGCAACGATTTGAAAGTTTATGGTATGAAACCGATTTTTCGTACTTTTCGTAGTTTCGTCCCTGCAACAATTCAATATTCGTTGATGCAACGAAAATATTTTCTTTCATGTTTTACATGGGAAAACATTAATTAATACAAAAAATCTATAAATTTCAGATTATAATCATAGTTTTTATACAAATCCATATTACTTTGTCAAAAACTCATTCGTTGCAGCAACAATTTATTCGTTGGTGCAACAATCGGATACACACAAATTATGTGTTTTTCTAGTGTGTGCGTTTTTGGGATGTATTCGATAGTAATTCTCATTTACGTTGTTGGAGAAGAATATATAAATATATATAAATGATTTTTTAAAAGCTATAGGACAGTTTTTCAAAAAAAGACATAAAATTCAGAAAAATGCATGAAATCTTTATTTCAATCGATAGTACGGTCCATATAATTTAATGTTTGAAGATTATTTCATGCAAATGTTGACCTTGACTGCACCTCAAACGGTCCATCCGCTTAGACCAATTTTGGCATACTCTTTCCAACATTTCGGCCGGTATCTCACGAATAAATGCTTCAACGTTGTCTTCCAATGCGTCAACTGAAGCGGGCTTGTCTGTATAGACATGAGCTTTAACATAGCCCCACAAAAAATAGTCTAAAGGCGTTAAATCGCACGATCTAGGCGGCCAATTGACCGGTCCCTAACGTGAAATAAAATGTTCACCGAACTCGCCTCTCAATATGGCCATTGTTGCACGTGCTGTGTGACATGTGGCTCCGTCATGTTGAAACCACATGTCATGTAAGTCAAGCTCTTGCATTTTGGGCAAAAAAAGTTGGATATCATCTCACGGTAGCGCTCACCATTCACAGTTACGTTACGATTCGCATCATCTTTGAAGAAGTACGGTCCAATGATGCCACCAGCCCATAAACCGCACCAAACTGTGACTTTTTCTGGGTGCATTGGTAGCTCTTGCAATGCTTCTGGCTGATATTCACTCCAAAATCGACAATTCTGCCGATTTACGTAACCCATTGAGCCAAAAATGAGCTTCGTCGCTGAACACAATTTTTCGGTAAAAAAGTGAATCTTCTTAACTTTGAACTTTCTTAACAGAGCACGCATTTTGATAATAAAATTCAATAATTTGGAAGCGTTGTTCGTTTGTAAGACGATTCATGGTTAAATTATAGACCGAACTGAAGATGTTTGACAGTGAAACAAAATACGAAACGTGCGTCAGCTGTTTAAACCAGTGTTGCCAAAAAGATAATAGCTAAAAATCACCCTTTATATATATATATACTTTATATGTTTGATGTTTGAGCCATGTCCGTCACGGGCCTTCTGGCACCTCCCATATTTCTATGTAAAATTGAAATGGATGTAACATACACACTGACATTGGCAATCAGCTACATTTTGGTATTTGATAAATATTTTATAATCATACATACATAATATAACGGGGATTGCAAAGCCCCTTCTAGTACCTCCCACACAAATCACACTAACCTTCGTAAAATTAAAGCTGTTATAAGTTATATACGGATGATAGGAATACTCTGAAATTCGACGTTCGAGTTATAGGCATTGCATTCACCTAGAATATGGGCGGTATAGCCACACCCCTTCTGGTACCTCCCACACAAATTGACATAGCTTTGGTCAATATAAAACTAATATAACTTCCATTTGGATTGACGAAACCAGTTGCAATTTGATATTTGAAAATGTTTAAACCTACAAAATATTTAAACCTTCTAAAGAGTGATTTGTTTGAGGTTAGGATTTTCATGCATTAGTATTTGACAGATCACGTGGGATTTCAGACATGGTGTCAAAGAGAAAGATGGTCAGTATGCTTTGACATTTCATCATGAATCGTCTTACAAACGAACAACGCTTGCAAATTATTGAATTTTATTATCAAAATGCGTGCTCTGTTAAGAAAGTTCATTGCGTGCTTCCATTTTATGGTCAGTTTAATCGACCCACTGAAGCGGCTATTCGGGCTATTGTGACTAAATTTCGCACCAAATTTACATTGTTGGACATTAAACCACCAACACGCTTACGTAGAGTGCGAACTGAAGAAAATATCGCAGCTGTATCGGCCAGTGTTAATGATGACCACCAATTTTCGATTCGTCGCCGTTCGCACCAATTGGGTCTCTGTTACTCAAAAACGTGGAAATGCCAAAATTGGACTAAGCGGATGGACCACCTAAGACGCAGCCGCGGTCAACATTTAAATGAAATTATCTTCAAAAAGTAAATGTCATGGACCAATCTAACGTTTCAAATAAAGAACCGATGAGATTTTGCAAATTTTATGCGTTTTTTTTAAAAAAAAAGTTATCAAGCTCTTAAAAAATCACCCTTTAGTACCTCCCACACGACTGTCCATATCCTTGGTAAATTTAAATCATATACAACTTCTATACCGTGATCATGTTTTTACAATTATTTTACAAATGTGGAAGCAGGACCAATGTTCCACGAACCTTCTAGTACCACCCACACAAGTTAGCCGGACCTAAGTAAAATATAAGTTCTTATAACTTTTATGCTTATGTTATCTGAGAGTGAGAGTATATATAAGTCGTTTTCTTACTTGTTTTCATAATTTTTTGAGACGACAGCTGTATTTTAATTCTAGAAACAACTATGACCGCATTATATTAATTGAGCTCTTGGACATCTTCCATTCCAACCCTGCCAGTTTGCATTCAACTCCAGTTAATGTAAAGTACCCTCCAGTCGTGGCGAACCGTGTATAATTGGCTCAGTTGTTTTGTATAAGTTATGATTGTCGTAGACAAATGCACAATAAAATATTTGCACTACACAGTCGTACACACATCCATACATAAATACATATACACACCCAAACAATTGCGTACTAATGTTGTTGTTACGCTTTATATCCTCAGCAATGGCAACGACAACAGCAACAGCAATGACAGTGGCAATGGTCGGTGCAGGCCCAACAACAGGCGACAGGATCAACACACACACACATTTGTGGAACAACAATAAATGACTATTCATTGTCTCGCTCCCTGTTCCTTCTCCCCCATGCAGGGGAGAGTGAGTGAGTGTGTATTTGAATATGTCGGTGTCTGAGCTTGTGTAGGTACAGAGAGCAAAACATAGCCGCAAATAATATCGATTGCAAGGTGACAGTAATTTATAATACCTCCGGGTGCATAAATTTTACCAAAAACGGACATTCAAAAACCAACTGAAATAAGGTTCTTTATGTTCGTCGACGTTATCCTTGTCGCAGTCGCTGTTGCTGGCGCTGCCGTCGTTTGGTTGGTTTTTAAATTTTTGCTTTTAAATTCATAATTCTAGCAGAGAAAGGAAATTACTAAAGTTTCCGAGCCCAAACAAACATCTACGAAATCCTTCCAAATTAAACAAATGCTAAACATGACGAAATGTGAAGTTTCCTTTCAAAACTTTATAACTCATCATTAATACTTGTATAAGGACCGACGATGAGCAGTGCCTTTACGCCGAAGTAATTCCAAAGTGTGCTGTGGAGTGTGGAGAAGGCGTAGAAGATGAAAAGAAAAAGCTCAAGGAAAACCACAAATTTTACACTAACTATAGTGTGTGTTTTTGTTGCTTGTTTTTTGGTATACAAAAGATTTGCAAAATAGTTCATCAACCACACAAACACTAACACATGCACACTGGCTGGCTGGCTGGCGCTCAGCCCACATCACAAGGAACCACACCACACCGCACCGCACCACACCCTCTCACTTTAATTAAAACCTCTGAAATTTATTTACCATGTAACCCTTAATTTCCCTCATATTTAAACATACAATTCACATCCTTGTTCTTTGCTTCGCCTTCCCGCCGACATCATCATTGTACTCATAGTCGACGTGGCACAGTGATGCCGATGGGAAAGAAATGGTCAAAAAATAGTATTTCATATTTTTCCTATTTAAAATGCAGTATTTGCCTAATTGATACGTAAATGAGACATCTAAATTAGATGAGTTATTTAGAGTGTGTTTTGGCTCACATACTACGTGAAAGCCTACATAAAAATATGTGATAAAAAAGTAACACCCGAAAATAAAAAAATCCCACAAACAAAAAGTAAAACAAAATAAATTATTTTGCGGAAAGTGTTTGTCGCAAACGATTTATGTTTATTCCAAACCTTATCATCGTTTATGGTAGATGGTTAGTATGCCTGTGGCAAACGATTTATGTTTATCACAAATGCAAACGTTCGTTATATTTGTTACAAACGATGTGTGTTGGTGTCAAACAAACCGCTGTTACAAGCACAAATTCGAAAAAAATCCGAGGAATTTACACAATAAATTTCACGACTGCAATAGCTGCAATACTTAAATTGGTACCATTTTTATCCCTTTTTTCGCGCACCCCCTAAAAAGTACAAATTTCGAACAATCCAATATTACTGCGCTTCTACATACCACTGCCGCTCTCCCTTTATAAGTACAAATTTCGAAAAAAATCCATGTAGATTTGCGCTTCTACGTTGTCAGAGGAATTTACACACCAAATTTCACGACTATAACTACAATATTTAAATTGACCCATTTTTCTCCCTTTTTGTATCGCGCATCCACTAAAAAGTTCAAATTTAGAACAACGTAATTTTACTGCGCTTCTACATGGTCAAAAGAATTTACATATCAAATTTCATGATTCTACTTGTAATACTTTAATTGGTACAATTTTTATCCCTTGTTGTCCCGCTCACCCCTTATAAGTATAAGTTTCGAAAAATTCATTTAGATTTGCGCTTCTATGTTGTCAGAGGAATTTACACACCAAATTTCACGACTACAACTGCAATACTTAAATGTGTACCATTTTTATCCCTTTTTGTCTATTTCCTCCCTTGAAAGTACAAATTTCCAGCGCTTCTACATGGTTAGAAGACTTTACATATCACATTTCACGATTCTAGCTGAAATACTTTAGTTGGTACCATTTGTATCCCTTTTTGTCCCGCTCACCCCTTATAAGTACAAATTTCGAACAATCTATTTATGTCGGAAGTCTACGTTGTAAGTAGATTGCTCAGACCGACCGTCGGGTTTTTAGAAATCGCGGTTTTCGATAAACCTGGTAAACCGGTTTTTTGTAGTCGATCTCGACCGGTTTTCCATGGTTGTAAAAATTGTATTTTTCAGTGCGAATTTCGCTACAATACGCCACTTTTAATATTAATTGTTGTCTCACGGGACTCATCTTTTAACTCATCTATCAGTCCAAATTAACATAGACACATTTGCAGTAAAATAGTCTTGTGACTTTAGTCAAATTTTAGATAAGTGCATGGCTGAAGACGGTCTTTCGTTGAGAATAAGCCTACTTCTTTGTCGTTTATTATTAGTTCTGTGCCTTCTCTGGGAAATCGCCAGAAATTGATCATATAAGAATCCTAATGTGTTTATTCTCTATTTTATCTATGTAGATAACTGCCCCATTGCCCACATCCTTTTTATACCCTTCTGTAAATACTGAAATGAGGATCTATTCAGACAAAAAACGAAGTTTTAGAAATAAATGATTAGTGACGTCTACCAATAATGTAGTCTACGTCATGATGAAATATGGCAATAGTTTATCTGAGAACCTTTGCTTTAACACTGTACGTTAGGGTCATCAAGATGACTTCATGGAAATTCATGGAAAACAATTGTTCTTAATTTGACTGATATAACTTAACTGATATATTCCAGCTATTCTAAAAAACGAAGAAAAACTGAAAATGTGGTAAATAAATCATCTGTAAGCAGCGAAAATTGAATTAATTTAATGAAGAATTGAGTTTATAAAAATATCGCAACAACCGCACCCTTTAGGATTTCGGTTTAATTACTTTCACTTTAATGGAGATCGATGAAATTTTAAACTCTTAATGAAATTAAGCCCTATTGGCTTGGAACGTCGAGGAGGGAACTTTTATTGTTTTAAGAAAAAACCCGAAATAAAACTAAAACTGAAAACCGGGCAACCGGTTTTTGAAAACCCCGAAAAACCGACATTGCTAAAAGCCCGGTTTTTGATCACTCTAGTTGTCAAAGAAATGTAAATATCGATTTTATCGAATATAGCTGCAATAGTTAAATTGGTACCATTTTTATCCCTTTTTGTCTCTCTCCTCCCTTAAAAGTACAAATTTCGAAAAATCCCTATTTGTGGCACGTCTGCATGGTCAGTGCAAGGTACACATGTTTCTAGCTACTGTCGTTTAGTCAGGACGAAGGTTCGATGTTTATCCCTTTTTGTCCCATTTCCACCCCCCCCCCCCCCCTAAAAGTGCGAATTTCGTAAAACCCTTTCTTAGTCGGCGTCTAAGTCATATGTGGGATCTAACACAACTCTTTTTAATATAGATTCCCACTTTTTGTTTTCGTTTGACTCCACTGTGCATCCCTATATTTTCTCCCATTGCGTTTATCATCCTTTTACACACACACGCACACCCTATCTTTTTCTCTCATGTACTATTATTATTTTATCATAGTGTCTGCTGTAGTCACATACTACTACTGGCATACGCAGTCATTCATTTGTTCAGCGTACGTACATATCTACATACGTAATTTATCATCAAAAGTATTCCGAGTATGTTTGGCTTTTGGTTAAGAAATCTTTTCCAACTAATTTATGAAAAGAAACATATTTTATTTTGAGTTGAGTTGCCTAGGAAAGGATGTTAGTATGAAACGCTATTGTTGTGTGTATCCAACCAACCAACAAAAAATCCAAATATTTTGGGTGGCAAACAAACATATCCTCTTCAAGAGAGTTCTTCCGTAAACTCCCCTCACCCACTCACTTACATATATTTCCATAGTTGCGGTGAGTGTGTGAAAGTAACTGAAATAATTTGTCATATTTAATGGAAATAATGATATACTATCGGATTACTGGCAAACAAGGAAACTACATTGAAAGGATGTACGTATGGTACTGGCGGGATGGGGGAGATAATTGTTATGTTGTTCTGTTGGCATAGTTAGATAGCGTCCTCGGAAATTTTATAGTTCAAAGTATGAAAACATTCCTCGTAAAAAGTAGTTTGTAAACAAATTCCACATTAGCTGAGCATATTTTCGTATCAAATTGATGGAAGCGGAATTTATTATAAAGAATATCAGTTTAGGGTAACAACAAATATGGATTAGCAATTTATTATTGAACTAAGTTGCTCTTCGCATAGGATGATGGTTGACGGTTCCGTAAACCAAATTTAAACTTTTTTAAACTGCTGTGAAGAGGTTAAATGATAATTTTTTTTGATTCTTTTTCGAAATACACGACTTTTGAAGTATAAACTACCGGGAAGGATATTACTTAATATACCTGAAGAGGACCTGACGGAAAAATGGAAAATCTTTATTTCAATTGGAATTTGACCATTTCACTTTAATTAAATTAATGACACCTCACATGACTCTGTTGGTAGTCGAAGGAGGCATAGAGGGGTAATGAAAATATGAAAAAAATAATTAGAAAATTTTGCCGAAGGCCAATTTAAACCAACTCATATATATATAATTCGGCCGGGCTGAATATTATATACCCCCACCACGGAGTGCATTCCACAGTATTATCGACAGATTAGAGGCTGTCGACTTTTCATAGAAATCCAGAACCATAGTAGGAAATTTGCGATGCTTCGTTATTATAAAATTAATAGTTCTCTAGTATACATAAATATAAAACTTCAAGAGTAATCAATAAGTGAACATGATGCAGCAATGTTGAAAAATATGCCCTAAATATTTGCTGTCCCTATTAGGTAGAACAATTTTTCTCAAACCTGATTTTACCATTTACATATTCTTGATTTCAGCTACAGCCTAAATGTCAGTACCATTTTGATATGACAAGTTGTGATATTGAATATCCAACATGGTTGGTACCTTTTTTATCCCCATTCACCCCATTTTCCGCATAAAAGTACAATTTTGGAAAAAATCCTTTTGGTTTCGCATCTACGCAGTCAGATGAATGTATCGGTTTCATGATTTCAACTTCAGCAGTTTGGTTGGAATCATTTTTATCCCTTTTTCCAATCGTCTTCTTTAAAAATATAATTTTCGAAAAATTAAAAATGTACATTCTAAATTTCATGTTTCTAGCTTTTGTCGTATCATTGGTACCATTTTTATCCTTTTTTGTCGCATTTTATTTAGGCTAAAAGAGGAATGTACGCAACAAATTTCAAGTGCATATAAAACAGAAATTAAAAAATGCTTAAATCGTCGAAATATTAGGGGGTATTTTCAGTCCTTGTTAGGGAAAAATTTCCATCTGTAGGCACATAAGGCACATTTAGGGAATATTTGAGCCTCCTAGTTCATTTCGTTCGGTAGCTAGTGTGTTTTCAAACGGAGAGGCAGACATACGGACAAGGCTAGATCGTCTTAGAATTTTACCATGACCAAGAATATATATGTACTTTACGGAGTCTCCGTAAAGGTGGAGGGTGTAAAAATGGTTTTCTATGAACGCAATATTTGGGAAATCATCATTAAACAATTCAAACTTTATTTCAGTGGAGTGACTAGAAATTATTCTTTTATTTTTGTACTGAAAGAAAAAGCTTCATTCCCCCCACCATGAAATCTTACATTGTATTAATAATATCTGTCATTGTTTTTGGACCAACGTAGAGCTTCATTGATACAACGTAAGATTAAAATCAATGAACAAGGTTTCATTAGTGTTAGACTAATATAAAGTGTCATTAATACAAAGAAACATTGTCATTATAATAAATGTAAAGATACGTTTCATTGACGTAATGTTCGTTAACGAAATTTGCATTCTATTGAATATAGATGCCGATCTGACCCACTTTCACCACAAATGTTTCTAGTCCAAATATAAGGTCTCTTGTCAAATTTGAAGTAAACTGGGGAAAATATGTGGTTTTAGAGCGGAAAAAGTCAAATCGGGAGCGACATTTGTATGGGGACTATATGTAAATCTGAACCGATTTTCTTCAAATTAAATAGGGTTTGCCCTTGGATATAAATAGGTAAAATTTTTGGACGATTTTTAATTTTTGATTTGGGTGATTTTTCATTTACTTTTGGCTGTAATTTCACTTTCCGTTTTGGGCCAATTTTAATTGTTTTGATCAAATTATTGTTTTGAGCGATTTTTCTTTTATTTTTTGGACTTTTCATGTTGCCTTCCCAGAAGAGATATGTGTTTCATATGGTAAATAATTTCACGTTTATAATTGTTGTAGAGTGCGAAGTTCTCCATCAAAAAACTTATTATTATTATTATATTATAATTATATTTTTTCTCATACCAGAAATATTCCGAATTTTAAAAATTACCTTATGGCAAAATTCCTGATTTTTGGTCCATCCTAGTGTCTACAATTGAAAATCGGGAAATGCAGTTCTATTTCCCTTATTCAGAAGTGCAAATTTGCAAATTTTCATTAAAATCGGATAACCCAAGGAAAATTTCTGTTTCGTTTCACATGGAATTAGTCTATTGTAATTCGATCCATAAATAAAAATTAATAATTAAAGTGATTTCAGTATATATTAATTCTGAAAAAAAAAACAATTGGGACAAAAGCGCAACTAGAAAAAGTCACACGTGAAGAACAGAATTTTTAGGGGTTTAGATTACCATCGGCTTGATCTAGAAAATTTTGCAAATCATCAAACTATTCCAACTTTATTTCCGTGGAGTGACTGGATTTTTTTATTGTAAGTACCGCGACCTAGCCGAATGCCCATATGGTATATAGACATACAGTGTGTGAGATTATCAATGGTCCTGTTAAATGAGAGTACATCCGATAAACGCTACACTATGCTTAAGAAGTTCTTTCGACTGTCTTGTTTATATATTATTTAAATGTAAAAATTCCATTGCGAGTAATTACACAAGCGAGACATTACCAACCATTTCAATGCTTGCAACCAAAATGTGGTAAAAAAAACAGCACAACCACATTTTCCACTCCAAAAGTTTACTTGGGATTGCTACCAATTGCATTGTGGCACTTAGAGAGTTTACAGTGGTTAACGCGCAAAACCTTTTAGCCGATGGCACGTTTCAGACAAAATCAAGATTTTGATTGACTAAATTGACACAGTTCACAGGTCCTCCTCCATTAGACAACAAATCACACTTTTCTATATTCCCCAAATAAATATTTAATTAATCTACACTGAGTTTACTTAAAGTGTCAACTTTGCTATCTCTCTCGAAAAAGTTGCCCTCGTCTAGGGCAAAACCGGTGCAAATACATTTTAAATATTCCAGTAACTTTAACACAGGACATAGGACACAACAACACAAAAAGGACAAACTGTCACTCAAACTTAACGGGAAAAACATTCAAGTGGCAAAAATATAAAGTTTTTTCCCCGCTAACGCTGGCCAACCAACCCTCTGCCTATGAAGGCAGTCGTCGGTCGGTTGCCACCAATTTATGACACAGTTTTAGCAAAAACAACAGCAGGAACTTGGTGCCACCTTTAGAACGAACAACACATGGACACATGCGAGTATGCAGGAGACAGGATTTGTGTAAGGACTGTCCCCAGAAAATGTCTCCAATGGAGTACTGGCAATGGGGAGACTAACTCCAGCAGGATGTGGAAACTAGAGGACTGCTACTGAGGATTATGTGTCCTGGGACGGTCCTTCGCTTTGTGTGCGAATATGAACAAAAACTAACACTTTGCCAACGTATCGCAGGGAGAATGCAAACAAAGTTAAAGCAGTTCACTTCGTTAGACAGCCGTGTGTGTGTGCGTGTGTGTAAAGGCATATGTGACAATATGCTAACGTATGTTGTTGTTAGTATTCCTATGTTGTTTAATCTACCAACAATCCAGGCTACCTACCCACCATCCATCCATTCATCCATCCACGGGTGGATGGTGCGCACAACCCCCCCATCCTTGGGGACTTGAAAGTGACAGACAAGTGTCAAAATGACATGTTACGTATAAGTCATTAACTAGCAAATGGAGTCAGCCAACACAGAGGACAACGAGTCCTGGCAAGATGGCAGGACGAAAATAGAAAAGTGAAATCCATAACTCAAGTTTCAAATAAAGGTCATTTGTTTTGTTTGGCCAACAACTTCATATTTATCTTTCCTCGTTTTTTTGTTGTTGTTCTTTGCCTTCCCGGCCTGTCCCAGCCATGTCTTATCTCTCAATTATTGCCATTCAAACACATACGAATCATTGCGGAGCTAGAAATTAGCATTAAGTTATCATTATCTCGCTTAACTTAAATGTATGGCACTTGTGTTTAGTATGACCATGGCCGTAAATGAATGTGAGGCAGATAGAAGAAGCCTTGGGAAGCCTTGAAAGAAGGCACCTGAGCTATGACCTTAAATATTATCATAAAAATGAAATTTGTTTTAAATGTTTTAATGTTGTTGGCAACACCGCACCACATCGCACAGTTGACACTAAAACCCGGAATCATGTCAAAATGCCATGAAATACTGGTCGTGGTGGTGATGTGAGTGTTCACAATTTGCTGAATAATGACTTCACAAAAGCATATTCATCGCTCCCAACGAGCGAACGTAAACAAAAAAACGAAATAATAACAATGCAGACGATACTAAACCACTTAACAAATTAAGTAGGAAACCAAAGCTAAATTCCGAATACCCATGAACATGCCAACATTTAAGCATAGGGAGCTCTGGTGGTCATACAAATATGACGTATTTGTTCATTATCCTAGTGCTGAATACCCTCTTTATTGACGGAAACTGGAGAAACAAGATCACATTCTCCAAAAAGCCTTCTTCGAACACCTTTCGCTTGCAGCACTGCTAAGAAGACGTGTGTAAAGAGGACTATGATATATCATTGGTAAAGACTACCGACCCAATGAAACTTTTCATTAATACAATGCAATTTTACATAATATTGGCATACATTAAATCATTCAACAACGATTCTTTGGTCCAATGAAACGATTTCTTTAATACAAAACACAATTCTCAGTTTGTGTACCATTTCGCACCTAACACATCTATTCGTTGTGACACTTTGACGTTTAACTCTGGCGCAGTTTCAGCTGGCGCAGTTTCAAAGTTTCGTCAGTTTGTCATTTTGTATATGCACGAGCTGCCGCCGCCACGCCACGCCACACTGCAGTAAGTAATTTGCTTATCAAATGCACAATCAAATAATTGTTGTTGTGGTATTTTATTTTATTTTCATTTAATGTATGTGTAGCCCAACTCATACAACACAGCCGAACTATCGCCACCACGTTGATGACGCGATAGCTGCACTCGGACAAACCTGAGCTGCATATTTTAGCGAATGCCAACCGACAACACGTTCGTATGTCCGTAACAACAAATGCGTTATTTGCACGCAAATAAATTAAGTTCATAAAATAAAAGCGAAATCCCAGGGTTTGAGGTTCGAGAAATGCCGAGAAAATGGGAAACAGTTAAATAATAGTTTATGCAGTATTTTGTAAAACATAATTTGTTTCAATTTTACTTCAGGATTTCAAAAAAAAAATACATTCCCAAAGTGTGTGTTTGGAAAATGGTATAGAAATAGCATAGAAATATACTATATTTTTATACACTCAGAAAAAAGTATGCCAGGGATTAAGTAAATATGTACTAAAACTGAGGAAAATTGAATTTCGTATAACGCTAAGGCAAAAGTTTGTCACATCAAGTACAAACCTTTCCTTGAAAATAAAACATGCTTTGAACTTGATCCCAGTTCAACTTTTCCTCAAAGCGAGTAAAATTTACTCAAACTGAGGACAATTTTTCTTCAAATCATGTACATCTTTACTTAACTGAGGAAAATTTTTAAGAAATTTTACTCAAATCAAGTAAATTTATACTCAATCTGAGGACAATTTTCGGAAATTTGTTTCCTTAATTCAAGTAAATTTGTACTCAGCCTGACTAAATTCTTCCTTAAACCAAGTAAATTTGTATTCAGCCTGACAACGACTATACTTGATAATTGAAATACATTTTTTCGCTTCAGAGTATGCAACACTTATATGAAAAATGACAACATGGTATAGTTCTCAAACGTTTGATCTTACTTATACCATAAAGAGTTGAGATATATCACCATGACTGCTGCGGAGGCTAGGTAGGCGCGTTCGCAGTGATTGTTTAGAGTAATATTTGAAGTACTTATGAAGAAAGTCTCGGCTAACGAACGAGAATTGCTTCTTAGACTACTATTCATGTATTTTTCTAAACACTCTGAAGTATTTTTTAAAAGTTCATTAATACTTGAATGTATGAGGAACATGGCATAAATGTAATTACATTTATTTAATTCAATTCCGTTCAGCAACAACCTCAAACACTTACTCTCCGGTACAACCTTCCTACGACATTTACCAGACGCGTTCCTCAAACAGAGCGCCTCACTCTTTGTCGTATTTATTCTGATTCCCCAATCAGTGTAAAATTTGTCCACTAAGTTCAAATGACCCGAAGCTTTTCTTAAAGATTCGTCAATCGTCCGCATACAACACACCCAAAGATTCTTAATTCTGATGAGGAAAGTAAAGAAAGTAAAGTACATATAAAGGGTGATTTTTAAGCTATTATCTTTTTGGCAACACTGGTTTAAACAGCTGACGCACGTTTCGTGTTTTGTTCACTGTCAAACATCTTCAGTTTGGTCTATAATTTAACCATGAATCGTCTTACATACGAACAACGATTGCAAATTATTGAATTTTATTATCAAAATGCGTACTCTGTTAAGAAAGTTCATTGCGCGCTTCCATTTTATGGTCAGTTTAATCGACCCACTGAAGCGGCTATTCGGGCTATTGTGAGTAAATTTCGCACCAAATTTACATTGTTGGACATTAAACCACCAACACGCTTACGTAGAGTGCGAACTGAAGAAAATATCGCAGCTGCATCGGCCAGTGTTAATGATGACCATCAATTATCGATTCGCCGCCGTTCGCAGCAATTGGGCCTCTTTTACTCAAAAACGTGGGAATGCCAAAATTGGATTAAGCGGATGGACCATTTGAGGAGCAGTCAAGGTCAACATTTGTATGAAATAATCTTCAAACATTAAATTATATGGACCGTACTATCGAATCAAATAAAGATTTCATGCATTTTTCTGAATTTTATGTGTTTTTTTCCTATAGCTTTTAAAAATCACCATTTATAAGGTAAAAGCAAGGCGTATATAAGTTTAGGCCGGACCTAAACTTATATACCTTCCACATAAGGATTGCATTCCAAAGTATTATATTCAGATTAATGCAATAAATTGTGTTTCAATAGTATAATTTTAAATTATAATTATTAATTAATTTAAAGAACGCGCCCACTTAGTGGGCGTGTCTACAATTATGCATTTTATTGCGTGAGGCAAATTACGAATTTCGAAATCCCATTATCTTTCGAGTTCACAATTTTACGTTTCTATCTACAGTCGTTTGCTTGGAACAAGTTTCAATTCATTTACTTCATTTTATCGCCAAACGAACGGGAAAGAATTTTTGTTTTGTCGGAGAATTTTATAAAAGCAATTTCATGATTGGTACCATTTTTATCCCCTTTTGCTCCATTTTCATTAAAAGTACAAATTTCAAAAAAATCATTTATGTTGTGCGATTATACAATCAGATGAATGTACACGCCGGCACCAATTTTATCCCTTTTTGGCCTAAAAATACGAGTATCGAAAGATTTTTAACTTTGCAGGTCTATAGAGTCATAGGAATCTACATACCGAATTTCGATATTCTAGCTGCAGCCATTTGGTCGGTACTAATTTTATCACTTTCTCCACATTTCCCCTTTAAAAGTACGAACTTCGAGAAATTACTTTCTTTTACGTGGACATGCTAGAGAAAAATCGGTTAAAAGTACAATTTTGATAAAAAAACTTTATTTTACGTGTCTACTCAATTAGAGGAATATTAACACCGTATTTCGTGTTTCTAGCTATTGTCGTTTGTCGTATTGTTTATCCCTTTTGCCCCATTTCACCCGCTACAAATAAGAATCGCTTTATGGTGCACGTTTACGTTATAAGGGAAATGTGCATATCAAATATCAAGTAGATATAATCAGACATACTCGAAAAACATGTTTAAATAGTCGAAATATTAGGGGTATTTTCGGTCCTTGTTAGGGAAATTTTTTCCCTCTGGACCGATTTCACCAGTTTTCAATCCCAACCGATCTACAACTATAAGATGTATTCGGCAAGGTTTCTCCAATCGGTGTTCCATCGTCCATCTAGTATTCGGATTATATCGTTGTATAATAAAACGTCACATCCAAATATCTAAATAATAAATAAATCTCTAAAGTCGAATATATAAAATCTGCATGCTAATACTGGAGTATGATTATAAATGAATTTTAATAATAATATCAATTATGAAAGCAGTTATAAAATTTTTTGAATACTTTCAGCTGCAACAATAAAGGTCTCACTTTGCCTTCTTTGCTATTTTTGGGTTCTGCTGAAGACTTCGGCACAACCTATGGTCTTGAACCAAAATAAATGACAAGACATACAACATAACAGACCAACTATACATACAAACAACAACAATACACACGAGGTACAGTGAAGACGGGACATACCGTACAACAACAACCTTTGCATTGTTGCGAGCGATGCGAGCACATGCACAACATTGAATTGGCAAAGTGAGATTTTTAGTGTGTCGACTTAGTTCGGTGGAATATTTTGTTTATCAGCGTTTCTCATTAGAAATATGTGACCGCTGGTACTAATATGAACCCTGATTTAAGTCAAAGACATACATACGTTGCGAAAGTTCTGATGAGATGGTGTAGCGCCCATCGAAACTGCGCAGTCAACTTTCAGCTGCAACAATAAAGGTCTCACTTTGCCTTCTTTGCTATTTTTGGGTTCTGCTGAAGACTTCGGCACAACCTATGGTCTTGAACCAAAATAAATGACAAGACATACAACATAACAGACCAACTATACATACAAACAACAACAATACACACGAGGTACAGTGAAGACGGGACATACCGTACAACAACAACCTTTGCATTGTTGCGAGCGATGCGAGCACATGCACAACATTGAATTGGCAAAGTGAGATTTTTAGTGTGTCGACTTAGTTCGGTGGAATATTTTGTTTATCAGCGTTTCTCATTAGAAATATGTGACCGCTGGTACTAATATGAACCCTGATTTAAGTCAAAGACATACATACGTTGCGAAAGTTCTGATGAGATGGTGTAGCGCCCATCGAAACTGCGCAGTCAACTTTCAGCTGCAACAATAAAGGTCTCACTTTGCCTTCTTTGCTATTTTTGGGTTCTGCTGAAGACTTCGGCACAACCTATGGTCTTGAACCAAAATAAATGACAAGATTTTTTGAATACTTTATTTAGGGCCAGTTTACGACATATTTCTGACAGCCGCATAATCTTCAAGCCAATCTTTATAATAATAATATAAATTTTGTTTGAATAAAGAATACTATTACTACTAATATAAGATGTATTTATACAGATCCTTTCATTTAGGTGCTTTCAACAGACGGACAGACCGACGAACATGTCTAGATCGTCTTAGAATTTTATGACGACTAAGAATACATATACCCTATATTAATATAGGGTCTGAGGTCGATATTTCAAGGTGATACAAACGGAAGGACAAACTTAGTATACCCCCATCTTGGAGGGCATAATTATGGATGACTCGGAAAAAGTAAACTCAAAGAAAAGGCCAGAAAAGGCGAAGTGTTTTTTTCTATAACTGGCGTAGTTATCGAGATATCTTTCAGTATTCCCGAAAAAGATAGCACCGTCTACTGTGAAGAAATTTTAAATAATTAGTCCAGTATTTTTGGAGTATTTTTGCATATTATATTGTGGTCACCAATTTCTGGAAAAAAATAAAATTTGAAATGATTTGCCCAAAAACATAATTCAGCATAAAATACAATTGCTGGATTTGTGGAAAACATTAAAATAACCGAATCCACATTAAAAATTTTACTGTTAATGAAAACGCCCCATAAGTCGATAACTAAGCGAAATATCGATAATATACCGTTCAATTTATATCTTATTTTGAGGCACTGTATCCAAATATGTGGTCAGATATTGGGACCTCGGATATTATACCTTACATGACGGAAAAAACGTCCACTACTACACTGTGCTACAAAAAAGAATGAAGTTGAAAACTCTGGGAAGTGATATTATTTTTCTTGTAGGTATTATCGAGTTGAATAAGAATCTGTATTTGAAATTTACCAGACACCCCCAAAAGCTTGAGTTACGGGTTAAAACCCGATTTTTCGTACCTTTGCCTGTAACTTAGTTCATCGGAATTGAAAAGAAGAAAAATGCCTCTTTTTAAAAAAAAAACCGTCAGTTATTAGTCATTCCTGTTCAAATCTCACATAATTTTACGAAGTGAAGTCCAATAAAAATACTTTAAATTCGAAGATAAAAACGATGAAAAAATTAAAAGTTTTCCAATTTTTTCCAAAAAACGAATTATTAAAATGGTCGCCATACTTTTTTATCACTTCTATCTGCTTGTTTAATAGATAACATAACAGCTACTGTTCATTTTTTATTGTTCCCCGTTTCGAGATACCCATAATACCGGGAAATCCCAAACCCTAACTACCAACCATTCCAACCGGTCTTTTTCCAATTAAGCTCGTTCGCATAGCAGTTTTATTAAATTCTCAATATGCGAATTAATATAAAAAGGATTGCGAACATTTGTACAATTTGAGGTTTAGCGCGGAATGCGAGGCATGATTTAAATTAAAATGATTCATTGTTTTTTTTTCTGCGCTCTAGCAGAGGTAGTTTTCAACATAAATGTTTGCAATAATCATGCTCATAATGGCACAACAAAAAAAACATATTAAATTTACCTTTGCAATTGCAATTTTGGTAACCACTCATATATGAGCAGGAGCAAAACATTATCTGTGAATTTCCTCCCCTCGTCAGCGGGTTTGTGTGTGTGTGCACAACTTGTGATAATGGATAATTCATGTTTTCTGATATTCCCACATCTCACACATCCCCTCTCTAGCCAGAGTTCACTCAAATGCCAGCAAATTCCCCATGTAATTGGGGAACAAAAGAAGAAGAAGAAAGAAACGTAGAAATGCAATATATTCATTTTGTGATTAATGACTAATGTGATATGTTTGCGTTTTGCTTTTTTCTGTTTCTTTTTGCTGCTGCTCCGCATTGTTGGCTTGTTCAAGGGCTGCTGATTATTTGTCCCTGATTATTGCCACGAAATTTGCATAAAAGATATTTGTGACATTCTCAGATATTCACTCGTGCTTGTGAGTGCTCTTAATGTGCATTTTTCAAAACTCTGTAGGGATATACTGGGGGAACTGTGAGAGGGGGAAGTTGATATTTTTAAAACACTACTGGTATAACATTTTATTTTTATACCCTCCACCTCCAGCATGGGGGTATACTAACATTGTCATTCCATTTGTAACAGGGTTCTAGGCCCTATAAAGTATATCGAGTGGCTATGAACAAAAACACAACTTTTCAGGAGAGCGTAAAAACTGATATACTCCTTAATTTTAAGAGTAATTATGAATCATTCTTCTACAATTTAATCTAAAGAGGATTACTAATTGCTACGATTAACAAGTTTTTGAAATTTTTTATTATTCGCGGTTTTATGGTTCATAGCCACTTTTGTACGTTTAAAATTGAGCACTATGATTTTTGAAATAAGCACATAGCCATTAATGCTCAAATATATAAATAAGACTTATTGTAAACTATATAAGGTGTTTTTTGAAATGTTGGCAATGTCGTGTAGACAACGCATTTTCTGGAATGTACACAGCTAATTTAAAGATTCCAGCTTCATCCGTCAGATTGGTACCATTTTTATCCCTTTTTCCAAAAAGTGGATATTCGGTAGGGCACGATAAACAAAGAATACAAATTGGATATTTTTGGAAAATTTTCATTTTCACATGATGTTATTGTTTTATAATTTTCTAGCCAACGGATCCGACTGAATTTTTGTTTGTGTATTAAGAAGCATTGTCGCTTGTAACATATATGTAGCCAGTCGCGAAAATAGCTGCAATTGTTTATATTTAAACTTTCTGTGTTCATGATTCAGAAACATTTCTGACACAAATATTCCCCATGAAGTCAGCAATCATATGCCATAAAAATATTTTGATATTCTCAATATCATAAAAAGTTAGGCGGGTTTTTCTAAAGATACTTTTCACAACGTTTGACTTTACAGCCACTATTTATCCTATTTTAGCCTGATAACTTGGCAACCAAAATGCTATTACCCGCGAAATGGTGGAATATGAAAAGGTGATATGCCCTAAATTTAGAAAAATGTTTTAAACAAATCGTTGTAGCGAATTACAACCTTCGGCTATATGTTGCTCTAATTTTGAACTTTTTTTATTATTATTTGTATGTTCATATCGTATGTTCGTATGGGTATGTTCATACCCTCGATATACATTCTTGATCGTCATAAAATTCTAAGACGATCTAGTCATGTCCGTCTGTGTGAAGCACGCATACATACATGTTTAAATTTGACACAAATAGTTGTAGGTCGGTGGGGATTGAAAGTGGACAAAATCGGTCCACAGGGAAAAATTATTCCCTCACAAGGACTGAAAATACCTCCCATAACCCTTAATATTTAGGGCAATTAAGCATGTTTTTTGAATATGTCTGCTTATATTTACATGATATTTGGAATGCCCCTTATAACAAAAACGTGAACAATAAATTGATTATTATTCATAGGGGATGAAATGGGAAACAAATGGATAAAAATGGTAGCTATCAAACGACAAGAGCTAGAAACACAAAATTGGGTGCGAACATTCCACTAATTAAGTAGATACATAATGTTAAAGTATTTTTCCAAATTCGTACTTTTAAGGGGTACAATGCGAATAGAGGGATAAAAATGTTATCAACCAAACGGCTGCACCTTGAATTATGAAATTCGCTGTATGCATTCCTTTGCGTAGACACGTAAAATAAAGAGATTTCGAAAGTTGTACTTTTAATGGATAAAATAAGCAAAAGGGGATAAAAATGGTACCAACCAAATGGACGCAGATAGAATTATGAAGTTCGGTGCACAGATTCCTTTGATTCCTTAGACACATAAAATAAAGTAATTTTTCGAAATCCGTACTTTTAAAGGATGAAATAGGAATAGGGGGATAAAAATGGTACCAACCAAACGGCTGCACCTAGAATAATGAAATTTGGTGTATACATTACTCTGACTGCATAGCAAAATAAAAGATTGTTCCAAATTCCATGCTTTCAAGGAATACAATGGGAACATAGGGATACAAAAGGTACCACCTAAACGGCTACATCTAGAATGACGAAATTCGGGGTGTACATACCTCTAATTGCGGTGACAAGTAAAATAAAGATGATTTCGAAAGTTGTACTTTTAAGGAGGAAAATTGGACAAAATTAAAATAGAATGAAAATACAGCCAACCAAAGGGATATAGCTGAAATGTGATTGCTGGCTTATATTTACTTTTTGAATTGACTTGAAGTATTATTTCGATATATATAGTACTAGGGGAAAATAAGACATGTTTTGCAACAAAAGAACGTATGTATGTACTATGTACAATAGACTGGATCGAATTTGAAAAGAATATTGAAATTTAAGGACATTTTTGAAGAAACATTTTAAAAATCCAATAATGCAATTTTAGTGATAGATCAGACAATGATTTCGCGTGTATAACAAAATGTATTTTAATATCTACAACCTTCCTCAAGAACCTATGTTGAAATTCAAAAAATATATAAGGTGACCTAATAAAGTTGGACGGATCTTTTTTGGGTCCATCTAAATGGTCAGAAGAATTTACATACTAAATTTCATGATTCTAGCTGTAATCCTAAAGTTGGTACCATTTTTATACCTTTTGTCCCGCTCTCCCCTTAAAAGTACAAATTTCAAAAATAAATTTGGATTTGTTCTTCTACGTTGTCAGAGGAATTGACACACCAAATTTCACGACTGCTGCAATACTTAAATTAGTACCATTTTTATTACTTTTTGTCCCTCGTAACCCTTAAAAGTACAAATTTTGAAAAATCCAATTTTAATGCGCTTATACAGAGGAATTAACATACCAAATTTCACGATTCTTGCTATTATAATTTAGTTAGTACTATTGTTGTCCCTTTTTGTCCTACTTACCTCTTATAAGTACAAATTTAGAAAAAAAGCTGCAATATTTTAGCTGGTACCATTTTTATCCCTTTTTGTCGCGCGCAACCCTTTAAAGTACAAAATGTATTTATATTCCGCTTCTATACGTTGAGGAATTTACATACCAAATTTCACGACTATAGCTGCAATACTTTAGTTGGTACCATTTTTACCCCCATTTGTCCCGCTCACACACTGTACAAATTTCGAAGGATCCAATTTTTCTGCGCTTCTACACGGGCAGAATAACTTACAAACCAAATTCCACGACTATAGCTGCAATACACAAATAATTAAATTAGTACCATTTTCATCCCTTTTTGGCCCTCGCAACCTTTAAAAGTACAAATTTTAAAAAAATCCAATTTTACTGGGCTTCTACATGGTCAGAAGAACTTATCTCAAATTTCACGATTCTAGCTGTAATACTTTAGTTGGTACCATTTTTTATCGATTTTTTGTCTCTTTCCTCCCTTAAAAGTACAAATTTCGAAAAATCCCTATTTTTAGCTCGTCAGTATGGTCATTGAACACACCGAATTTCATGTTTCTAGCTACTGAGGTTTAGTCAAGTCGAAGGTTCGATGTTAATCCCTTTTTGTCCCATTTTACCCCCTAAAAGTACGAATTTCGTAAAACCAGAAATTTGAAAAAATAGTACTATTGCATAAATAAGAGTATACAAATCTCAAATATAAATCATTTAAAATAAATCATCAACAATTTTACTTTGTGTCATGTGCCTTTAATTTTACTCTCCTTCAAATATTGACTGCAATTTGTGCTGTCACAAAGAAAAATCAATATAAGTTATCAGCAAGACGTTCAACAAATTTATTTAGCTTTAAGCCGTTTGACAATCAGTTGCTGCCTCTGAGATCAACTTCATCAAAATTCCTAACACGCTGCTTATGTCGAGACATAAGTTTACTTTTCAAACTATCGCCTTCTCTCCGCTTCCTTGACTTCCTGTCGCAAATAAACGCATTTATGTGCACTTATCCAACGAGAAAACAAACACGATAAAGGCAAAAAAGGGATGGCAAGACGACAGCCACTTTGGAAATGGAGTTGCAGCAAATAAATATTTACTCAAAATGCAGTTTTAAATAAAATTTCAGATTTTTTTCTTTTGTTTTTAATTTGGCGAAATAAATAATGTATATAACTTTTCAATATATCCCCTTAAGCTGTTAAATAATGCATTTTCCTAAAAAGCACAATATGAGAAAACACAACAGCAGTTTTCCATTTTTCCTCTCTCTCTCTCTTTGGCTTGGCTATTATTGTTGCAGCTGAAGGCTTTATTTAGGCATTACTTTGCTTGCCTAAGGCCATCGAATGCTCCATATAGGAAAAACAACAACAACTTCATTTAGATATACAGACAGACTGGCGTATGTGTGTGTAGACACTCCAAGTAAAGTGCATTACCCTGCAGTTTCTCTAAGGATTTTCTCAACGATTTCCCTTCCTCCCATTCTTGTGAGCTTAATGCACATTGTATCGAAGCGAAAAAGAGACACAGAAAACGGATGAAATGACAACCTTAGAAAGTATCGGCTGGGACGAGGTACAACACCATCGTCATAACATAAAAGCTTTAATGATTTTAAGGATAATGGCAAAAGTGCAATATGGCGTCTGGTCATTGTCCTATTTGGTACATTTGCCCTAAAACACAACAAACTCCACAAAAAATTCTTTTAAAGCTCAAGAATTTCCGAAATACAAAATTTAAAATTACTCAAAATTACCATAATGTCACGAGGAAGCCAGGATGGCGGGAAGAGACTGGTAAGGCCTCGCAATTCCTGAGAGATATTAAATAATTTTCCACTTAAATAGAAGCAGGGAATTGGCTGTTTGCGACAGACTCGCAGCGACAAAAGGCAATTTAAAACTGGCAATCTATTGTTTCGGGGATACAGGAAAGGAGGCGGGGTGGCGGAGAGTGCTGGCAATAAAATACTCTTTGGGGAGCCGCAAATCAACTTAAAGAATTTTGTAACTATTTAACAGCAGAAAAATATAGAAATCATGAGACAAATGTTAATGCATAATATGAAGATGAAGACGAAGACCAGGACAATGACAAAGTCTTGCATACTTTTGAAAACTGCCATCAAGATTTAATGGTTGTGAATGAAATATTTAGCCAAAACTTGGATAATATTTTACTACTGCTGGCGTAATGTGCGTGCGAGGGGTGGGGGTAGAGAGAGCGACAGTGAGTTATTGCCTTATTATGGCTGTAAACTATTTAATGTTTGGACATTTTAGGACATTTGCGTTTTGAATTAAATCTTCATTTAGGTGAGACACAAAATCAAGAGGAAATATGGACAGACTTTAAGAGGTTTCTTAATCACTTAATAACAATTTTTGTGATTAAACTAAAAATCTCATAAAAAAGTAAATTTTTGAGGAAAATATCATTTTGAACATTGTGGCTGCAAGAATTGAGATATCATAAGTTCTGCAAGAATTCAGATGTCATAAAGAAATTTAAGAATTAGAAAGAAAATATATCTCCTCCAATAATTGGTAACAAATTTTTCAAGTTTTCAAAATAAAAGTACCAAAATATCCAACGTTCGTTTGGGAGGATTATTGATCTAAAGAGTTCGGGTATTTGGATGAAAAAGTCGCTGCAAAGCCTTCTAAAGATGGTCGTTACGGGACAGAAATTATGATAGCGACAGCCAATTAATGAATGTCTCCAAGCTATTTGTAACTAAATATGGATTCTATAACATATAGATTCAAAAAGTCGTTGAGGGTAATAGCCTAGTTAAAATCAATGTGATTACAGATCGAGATAAAACAACCGAAAATAATAATAATATAGTGGCCGGGTTTGATGTTGAAAAGTCGCTGCGAAGCCACTTGAAAAGACTTTTGAAATGGTCGAAATCGTGATCGTGGTAGTCTGCAGCCAAGTAGTAAATGTCACCATTCCATTTATAAATAAATTTGCATTCTATTAAATATAGAAGCAAAATGGTCTTGAGCCAGGACAATATCCCAGTTCAATAATAAAAAAATATAATTTGGGACCTCAAATTAAAACTACATAAAATTCATAAAAAGACATTTTAGTAAAAATTCCAAATTTTGAAGCACTTTTCCTCACTTTGGGAATTTGAAATATTGAAAAAATTTCTAAATCTACTCATTTTGCATAATTTTTATCTGTTTTGATGAATTTGGGTATTTTAAAAATCAATAAAATAAATCAATCATAAAGCATTTTTATTTGATTTTATCCTAACTTTTTTTAAGTTTTAAGTAATATTTAAATATGCGATGAAGCTGATCCTCTTAAAAGTTTACTTTTCTTTTTATACCCCTTGGGATGGGGGTATATTTACTTTGTCATTCCGTTTGTAACACCTTGAAATACTCGACGGAGACCCCATCAAGTATATACATGTGTTAAGAGGTTCAAATATTGTGAAAATGGTTGCAGATCGCTCGGGATTGAAAGTGGTCCAGAGGGAAATTTTTTCCCTAACAAGGACTGAAAATACCCCCTAATATTTAGATTATTTAAGCATTTTTTTTGAAAATTTCTATATATATATATATAGGGTCAAACGTTTTTTTTCAACTATTCAACCGTTGGACTATTATTTTTGGGGTGCCCTCAGCAGCCATTTGAATGAAATTATTTTCCATTATTAACCGGAAGGATTGTACTTACAAATAAAAAAATAAATTTGAGAAAATATTCAGTAGTTTTTTTATAGCATTTTCAAAAAAAAAATATTTTGCGGACCCTATACATTTGACATTTGTTGCGTACATTCCTCTTGTAGCTTGAAAGAACCAAAAAGTAAATAAAAGTTTTAACGTCGAAATGGGTCAAAAATGGATACAAATGGTACCAATGATACGACAACAGCTAGAATCATGAAATTCGGTGTGTACTTCTGTCTAATTGCGTGGACACATAAAATAGAAGGATTTTTAGAAATTCGTACTTTTAAGGGATATAATTGAAAAAGAGGAATAGAAAGTGAAAACGGCATTAAGTTCGGCCGGGCCGAGCTTTACATACCCTCCACCATGGATTGCATTCCACAGAGGCTGTCGATTTTCGTAGAAGTGCAGGAAAATATATTTTTTTTAATATTGAAAAAATAATGTTATAAATAAATATTATATTTTTATTATTTCAAACCACGCTTATAAGGCAAGGCTACCAATACGTTTAGATATCCAAATAATACTAATACTCCAAAAAAGCTTAAATACCATAAATATTGGTAGATAGTGGGTGCTACAGTTGGTTGTACTTCCATCCTATTTTAATTCCAAAAGTGCAAATTTTGAAAATCCACCATCTCACGTACATAGTGCAAAATAACCTAACTTCATGATTCAATCAATTTTTGCCGTAAAAGTAAAAAAGTACAAATTTGGAAAAATCTTTTTATTTTGCTTGTCTGTGCAGTTAGGGAAATTTATACACCTAATTCCATGATTCTAGCTGCGGTTGGTACTATTTTTATCTCCTTTTTTCCTATTTACCCCTTTAAGAGCAAGACTTTCTAAAATCTCTATATTTTACGTGTCTACGCAATTATAGGGACGTACACACAAAATGTCATCATTCTAGCTGTAGCCGTTTAGTTGGTACTATTTTTATCCCTCTGTTCCCTTGTATCGCTTGAAAGTACGAATTTGGGAAAACGTTTTATTTTTCGTGTCTACGTAGTCAGATGTATGTATACTCCGAATTTCATGACTCTAGATGCGGCCATTTGGTAGGTACTATTTTTATCCCCTTTTTCCATCTTACCCCCTAAAAGTACGAATTTCGAAAAATGCCTTTATTTTACGTGTCTACGCAATCAGAGGAATGTATACACCGGTTTTCATTATTCTAGGTGCAGCCGTTCGGTTGGTACCATTTTTATCCCTCTATTCACATTTCCCCCCTTGAAAATACGAGTTTGGAAAAAAATATTTTTATATTACGTATTCACTCAGTTAGAGGAATGTACACACCGAGTATCGTGTTGTCGTTTGGTAGGTATCATTTTTATCCCTTTTGCCGCAATTCACCATTGTTCAGCTGAGAAAGTAGATCGTGGCGAATCGATTCGTCGTCATTCTCAGCAGCTTGGCTTGTCGTATTTGAGAACTTGGCGTATTTTACATACGATCTCTCATCTCCTTAAAGCGTAAAAAATTGAAGACAGGCGACTTACATTTTCGTGTTATTTTCAGTCTCTCCAGTCGCTGTGCTCGTAGGAGTCGCCCAAAGCGGGACCTTCCGAATGAACCACCTCAGACGTAGTCTTTGCCAATATTTACATGATATCATTTTCACACGGTAAATGCAATAAGTTGTTATTTTAACCGATAATAGATTTCACATTATAAATCAAACCTCACGATGCATCATCCTTTATCATTATTTATGTAAGATCAAAAATAATAATTAATTTCAGATCTGATAATAACTAACTATGTTAGGAAATTAAAATATTCAAAGAAATGTCTTGTTCGACTCATTATTTATATCTTTTTTGGAATTTTTCAATGATAGTTTTAAAGTGCGTTTCGAATATATAGTTACCATTGCAATATCTACCAGCAGATCCAATCGTACATAATAGTAGTAAATAATGACTAGGAGCACCTCGAACCTAAAAAAATGCAAAAAATATTAAAATTATTATACTAAAAATTACATTAATAAATGTAGAAATGAAAACATAATGAAAAATTAATTAAAATAGTGATTGCATCAATTACACTGTCCACAAATTAAGACTTTTCGATTTGGAACAGAATAGCGATCCTATAATTCTGAAAGGGCATGTTGAGTAGATCATTTTTGCAGAATAAACTTATAGTCCAGCTGGTCTGTCACAAAGATTTATTTTTTGTCGCAGGGAGCATTATACTAATCGAAAAAAAAGTAAAATTAAGTTAATGTCTGAGAGAATTCTTATTGTCAGAACTATATTGTGGAATTTTTGTGGAAGATCTTAACCCCCTAGCTTCTCTCTTTATGGGTAAATTTGACACTTTTTTCGAAAAGTACTTTCAAAGAGGACATTTAAGAATTAAAAAAATTGTCGACAAATTTTAGTGAGGTCACAAAGACATCAAATTTGTAAATAAAGATCACGGTTAAAAAGAAAATTACACGCAAACTTATACAAAAAATGACTAGGGTTAAAATTCGTCCAGTTTTGGAAGATCGTTCTATTTCGACAACAAAATTAGGAATTTCGATAGAGCACGATATTGGAAATTTTGAAAAAAAAGAAATCATTTTCGCGGGAAATATGGCTAAAACAAGTAAGTAAGCCTCAGTCGGCTAAGCCGACT
Organism: Polietes domitor; assembly: GCA_947397865.1. Classification (NCBI taxonomy): domain Eukaryota; kingdom Metazoa; phylum Arthropoda; class Insecta; order Diptera; family Muscidae; genus Polietes; species Polietes domitor. Next base: position 9,061,045 of record OX377619.1, read on the forward strand.
TATATATACTCTCACTCTCAGAGTACATAAAGGGTGATTTTTTAAAAGCTATAGGAAAGTTTTTCAAAAAAAACATAAAAATCAGAAAAATGAACGAAATCTTTATTTGAATCGATAGTACGGTCCATCTAATTTAATGTTTGAAGATTATTTCATGCAAATGTTGACCTTGACGGCGCCTCAAATGGTCCATCTGCTTAGTCCAATTTTGGTATTTCCACGTTTTTGAGTAACAGAGGCCCAAATGCTGCGAACGGCGACGAATCGATAATTGATGGTCATCATTAACACTGGCCGATACAGCTGCGATATTTTCTTCAGTTCGCACTCTACGTAAGCGTGTTGGTGGTTTAATGTCCAACAATGTAAATTTGGTGCGAAATTTAGTCACAATAGCCCGAATAGCCGCTTCAGTGGGTCGATTAAACTGACCATAAAATGGAAGAAGCGCGCGATGAACTTTCTTAAAATTCAATAATTTGAAAGCGTTGTTCGTTTGTAAGACGATTCATGGTTAAACTGAAGATGTTTGACAGCGAAACAAAACACGAAACGTGCGTCAGCTGTTTAAACCAGTGTTGCCAAAAAGATAATAGCTAAAAAATCACCCTTTAGTATCAATAAATTAAAAGTATTCAAATTCATACAAACATTAGATTATTTATTTCATCCAACAAGACATCACGGTATACTTATATAGGCATCTCCCAAAAAAGGTCCACCAAAAAATTATACACTCATAGCTGTTAACTATATCTTTTCCTTATTTCGATAACTATTACCATTATAAAACTGAAGATAATTTGTACTCTTTTATTTTCATTAAAAGTTGAAGTGTTATAACGAAAATTACTACATTATTTTACTACACTTGGAAATATTTGCTGTACTTACTTAAAGAAATCTAAAAGATAATTCTCATATTTCATAAATCTACGAACAGAAGTCATACTCTCACCTTAATTTACATGTATTATGGAAACACAAAGTTCTCAAAAGATCGCTGAACTTAGAAATTCAAAAGTACGTCTAAGTTCAAATTCAAAAATCCTGACAATATATAAAAGTGGTACTCTTTAAGCGCTTTAGAACACTAAAAATGCTGATCGACTTTTTCTGTCTCCTTATTGCTTTTGGCGTAGTTTAAAGCGTGCGGACATCGCGTCCGGGCCACTGTGAGATGTCCATATGACGTTGTTATTTTACACTAAATATTTTTGTTGTTCTTATTTTGTATTGTTTCTATTTCCAAAATACTAGATATTCATAGCCAAATACACAAAAAAAAAACAAATCAAGTAAAAATTTATAAAATTAATAATTAAATGGAGAAAAAAATAATTGAATAATTAAAATTTTTACTCGATTTGGGTAACTCAAAATTAATTTTATTTAATCAGTTAAACTGCAAACGTACTGAAATTGAGTATAATTATTGAACCGATTTTAGAATTTTTATTGGTTTTGCATGGAATTGCTCAATAGCAACAACAAATGCAGAGGGTCATACAATTCACAAAGCACGGTAGCCCTATCTAAACATTAAGGAAAAAAATAAAAATGCTTAAAAGTTGTTTAACACATTGAGTGCCATGCCATATATGTACATGCTGGATTTTGAATTTTCGTTTGGTGGGCAGTGGGGCGTGGCAATAGCGTTATTACTGACCACGAGAAAGATCAATATGATGACGAAATTTGGATTTTCGCTTTGTGGGCGGAGTGGGCGTGGCAAAAGCGTTTTTGAGAGCTATAAGACTGAAAATTGTTGGGCGTGGATTTGTGGTTTTAAAGCTAGAAGACTGAAAATTGGAACGTATGTATATATTACTGACCACGATAATATCAATATGATAAGATCAATGTGAAACCTGATTTTAATTTTACCATTTCTTTTTTTGCCTGGCGAAGCGGGCGGGGTTCAGCTAGTTTACTTCATAATAATAAACATTTGGAGGGTTGAACTCATATTCTTAATGGTTCATATTATAATTGGTAATTAAAAAGCTGTGGTGTTATTTCTACATTTTTTTCCAATATTTAAACTTAATCATCTTTAGGGGATATTTGTATTCTTTAAATTTAAATATCCACTGAAGACGACTAACGATGGTAGTTGAAAAATTTGCAAAAAATAAATTTAAAAACAATACAACACCTTTTTAATTAGCAATGGCCTTGAACCGAACTATAATGTATACAATTAAAAAACATTTTAATATTAATTAAATAAATTCATAAGAAAAACATTTGTTCTTACAAATGTTATATATACCGTAGGATATATTTCTATTTCAATTAGATTTCTCCTGCAAGTTTCAGATAAATAATTTTAATATTATTCCTATTTGTACACCATTTCTTGTTGGTCTCATATGTAAAATGAATTCATCTTTGAGTATGTTTTCCACTTTTTATTTCGTCGATTCCTCTGGGGAAACAAGTGAATTGAAATGAAAGCAGATAGCACGACACTATGCCAGCCATAGTATTGTCAGTACGATATTTTTGTTTCAAAATAAAGATACTAAAAAATATCCTCACAAAAAGTTTGTATTCACCACCAGCTGGGTTTGAAATATATCTAAAATTGTCCATTTATGTTGTAAAACTAAATTAGTGCTCAAAATAATCAATAAAATATTTTTTAATATTTCCCGTAAAAAAATAAAATTTTCCCAGGAATTTCCCGGAAATTTTTTAATGGAAATTCACGGCTCAAGAACCGTCCTCATGAGTCTTAATAAATTCATTGCTAATTTGTTTTGGTCGAATTCTTTGAAATAAAACAACTTTTTATATTTGGGGATCATTGGAGATTTCTCAGGAATGTTTTGGTGGATACAGGAAAAAAACTATCTGGGAACCATGACACGAAATGGATTTCTCACAAATTATGAGTTGGGCCGCTTCTATATTAATATAGCAATATACATTTCGTTTCATATTTATAGTACATAAATACTCTCCATTGAATTCTACAATACTGAATACACCAAAACGCAACATAAATGCCAGAAATAATTCAAAACTTGTACCCGTGAACCGATTTTGTTTCCCTAATATTGTATTGTTGCCCAATGGAATGCACATCGATGTGTGAAAACTTCCTGCGGCAGCCTCGCACCTCAATGCCAGACTGCATGTCGCTGCCAAATAAATCAATTTTATTCCATTTGATAGCCATACTTTTGCTGTTAACAACAAAATATGTTCAAGGCTAAGGAAAACTCATAACTCTTCTGGGCCAACAATGAGAATATTTATTCTCAACTTTTGCTCGATAGCGTGGCCTTATACCAGCTGGGCTTTTTGGTAATTTGCAAAGTTCACCATGTCTTAGAGAAACAAGGATAGTTGAGTTGGTTGAAGGTTTCACTTGTTCCTTTCGTGCAGTTGAAATGCATTTAAAAGTCTGCAGTTTAACATAAACCAAATGTTGATGTTGTTGTTGCTTCTTCAGCTGTTGTTGTTATTTATAGAGTGCGCATTTTGTTGTTAACGTCTTATTCTTCATGTGCTGATGGCCGTCTTGGTGTTGGCCAAGTTGTTGGTCATGTTCTGTTGCCGAGTCCATTTAAGGTTTGTCTTTGTGGCAAAACTTCATTTTGTGCTGTTGCTTGCACTGCTGCTGTGCCTCGGTGTGTGTGTGTGGCAATAACATTATTGAGGTTGGCCCACAACAACAACAGTGGAGAAGAAGAAACACGAAAATAATATCCACCGCAAGGATGACTTGGCTTTGTGGCCATGTTTATTAGATTATGACCAGCCATTGTCTGCCAACGCTAACGGCCTCGTTAATAATCTGGTGTGGCCATGGCGCAAAGTGCACTAGAGGAACTGCGAATAAAAGTCGAATTTAATAGAATTGTAAAGTTTGGCGCAAAAAAATGCAAATATTGGCAAACTTTTTATGCTCTATAATTATTTGAGTTGTAAACTTGTCTTTTATGATCTGCTTTATATTTTCATTGTATTTGGCAAAACACTTTTTTTCATTCGTTGGATATAAAGAGTGATTTTTTTGAGGTTAGGATTTTCATGCATTAGTATTTGACAGATCACGTGGGATTTCAGACATGGTGTCAAAGAGAAAGATGCTCAGTATGCTTTGACATTTCATCATGAATCGTCTTACAAACGAACAACGCTTGCAAATTATTGAATTTTATTATCAAAATGCGTGCTCTGTTAAGAAAGTTCATTGCGCGCTTCCATTTTATGGTCAGTTTAATCGACCCACTGAAGCGGCTATTCGGGCTATTGTGACTAAATTTCGCACCAAATTTACATTGTTGGACATTAAACCACCAACACGCTTACGTAGAGTGCGAACTGAAGAAAATATCGCAGCTGTATCGGCCAGTGTTAATGATGACCACCAATTTTCGATTCGTCGCCGTTCGCACCAATTGGGTCTCTGTTACTCAAAAACGTGGAAATGCCAAAATTGGACTAAGCGGATGGACCACCTAAGACGCAGCCGCGGTCAACATTTAAATGAAATTATCTTCAAAAAGTAAATGTCATGGACCAATCTAACGTTTCAAATAAAGAACCGATGAGATTTAGCAAATTTTATGCGTTTTTTTTTAATAAAAAGTTATCAAGCTCTTAAAAAATCACCCTGTATATTCACAATGTGTACATATGTTCATTTATTTATGCTCATGAATAATGCCATTTGTAGTAGAACCAAAATCATGCGATTGCCATAAAAATATACAGAATTGATTGTCATATAAATTTTAAAATAGTCTACTATTGTCATAGTCATTTCCTAGGCCAAATCAATTTAGTGCCGCTGCTGCTGCTGTCACAGTAATTGACATAAAAAGTAGATTTATTACTCGCACTTTGCGCCTGTGTTGTCCATCATTGTTATGTGAGTTTTTCGATATCTATCAAATTTTGATATTTCATAAAAACAAAAAATGTATATTATGACATTGTGTTATGATTTATAGTCGGAAATGTTAATAAAATATGATGTGAATTTTTTAGCATTCCGTTTATGTATTCTATATCGTTACATACATATGCAGATGTATACTCTTATGACATCAGTGACGTATAAGTAATAATCATGTATATAACTTATTCGTTGATTGTTCCAGTTTGGAAGCAAGGCTATTATGAGACTGAGGACGCTGTAAAAATACCGTTTTTACTATCACGCATAATATCACCCACTGTAAACATAGTGGAGCAAGCAATTTGTATACCCTCTACCTCCAGGATGGGGGTATACTGAGACCTATAAAGTATATATATTATTGATCGTCATAAAATTCTAAGACGATCTAGCCATGTCCGTCCGTCTGTTGAAATTACGCCAGCATCTAAACGAAAATAGCTAAAACGTTTAAATTTTCAATAAATGCGTCTTATAGTCGTAGATCGGTTGGGTTTGAAACGGGGCGAAATCGGCACAAAGAGAAAAATTTTTCCCTCACAAGGACTAAAAATACCGATAATAATCCCTAATATTTTAGCGTATTAATGCATATTTTTTCAATATTTCTGTTTATATTTGCTTTACATTTGGTATGCGCATTCTCCTTATAGCACGTGCACCATAAAGTCATCATTATTTGTAGGGGTGAAATGGAGCAAAAAAGGGATAAAAATGGTACATATTAAACGACAACAGCTAGAAACACGAAATTCGGTGTGTACATTCCTCTAATTGAGTAGATACATAATAAGGGGTAAAATGGGTATAGAGGGATAAAAATGGTACCAACCAAACGGCTGTACCTGGAAACATGAAATTCGGTGTATACACTGATTGCATAGACAAGTAAAATACACGGATTTTTCAAAATTCGTACTTTTTGGGGTGAAAATGAAAAAGGGGATAAAAATAGTACCAAGCGGATGACCGCAGCTAGAGTCATGGAATTCAGAGTATATATTCCTCTGGCTGTGTAGACACGGAAAATAAACTTATTTTTCGAATTTCGTACTTTTTGGGGTCAAAATAGAAAAAGGGAATAAAAATAGTACCAACCAAATGACAGCATCTAGAGTCATGAAATTCGGAGTATACATTCCTTTGACAACGTAGACATGAAAAAGAAAAAGTTTTTTTTTTCCAAATTCGTACTTTTTCTTGTACGGCAAAGATTGGTTGAATCATAAAGTTAGGTTATATTGCACTATGCACGTCTGATAATGGATTTTGTAAATTTGTACTTTTGGAATTAACATAGAATGGAAATACAACCAATGGTAGGTAGCACCCACTATCTACCGATACGTATGGTATATACGCTTTTTGAAAATATAAATATAAGAATATTTATTTTTTGAATTGACGAATTGGTAGCCTTGCCTTATAAGCGTGGATGGAAATAATTAAAATATTATATTTATTTATAAAATTATTTTTTCAATATTTGTATTTGTTTTGGTTTGGCTATATTAAAAAAATTATATTTTCCTGTAATATTACTGCACTTCTACGAAAACCGACAACCTCTGCTTTGTATACCAAGGTGGAGGGTATACAAAGTTCGGCCCGGCCGAATTTAACACCGTTTTTACTTGTTTTTCCTAACATTACACTACGGGACAGTAACTTTCAAAAGCAACATGATTTTGGGTCCGAGACCTGAAAAATATTTTTTGTTTGCGCTTAGATATAATAAGTCATAAAATCAACGCAAAAATTTTGTATGGCTTTATTTTTTTTTACTAATATTCCTATTTTCGTCCAAGGTACCTTAATATTTGAACTATCATTTTGTAAATCTTCTACAAGAAGAGCCATAAATTCTACATATATCTATAGAATATTTTCAACTAGGCTTTATTTTCTTCGATTAGGTCTCAGCTATTATGAAATGTGATCTGTGATCAGTCCTACAAACGACCCGTTTTTTTGTCGAAAAAAATATTTATGTGCTGCACGACAAAAATGGAAACAAATCGAAAAATACAGCAACGAAGAAAAAAATATGTAAAAGATCTGTGGATATTTTTTTTAAATCATTACTGTTTAAAAAATGTTTTTTTTTTAATATTTTACGCTTCAAATGAGTAATATAGCGTGGGCCACTTAAAATTTTAAATTAGAATCGGCTATAAAGAGTACTGATTATTTTTTCATTTAATAATGGAACACAATACCATTCATATGACTACCACGACTGGCTCGGCCCAAAAGTCACACCAAACAGTGACTCGTTGTGGATGTATTGGCTTCTCAATAGTCACGTGTGGGTTCTCTGAACCCCATACGCGGCAATTTTGCTTATTGATATAGCCGCCGAGATGAAAATGAGCTTCATCTGAAAACACAAAAATTGTCCACGTGTACTTCTTGCAGTTAGCGTTAAAGATTCACTACTATGGAAATAAGTTTTTAACATTTCCCAACTTTGTTCGAGCGTATAGGGTCCCATTTTCCAAATGTCAAACATAAACCTCAAAATAAAAATTAATGTTATTCTACCTTTCAAAGTCAAAGTACACGGTCGTTCAAATTTAAAATGAATGCACACTATCTTGCGAACGAAATTATCTAGAGGGTTCAAATTTTCCAAATACGTTTCAGACCGGCTTGCATTGGAAATGGGCGAAATCAGCCCAAAGGTAAAATTGTTCCCTAACAAGGGCTGAGAATATCCCCAACTATCAAGATTATTTACACAATTTTGTTTCTGATAATTTTCCCGTCTTTTACTTCCTTTTCTCTTACAGCTTGAATGCGGACCAAAAAAATATTTTTGTAAAATTCCTACTTTTAGGGGGTGAAATTGGACAAATATGTATGAAAAAACTACCAATCGAATGCTAGAATATTGGAATATCTAATTTCGTCGAGTAGTAAAATAAATGGATATAGCCAAATAAGTACTTTTAAGGGGGAAATGGGTAAAAAGGGATTACATTTTTACCGACCGACCACATGGCTGCAGCAACAATCATAAAAGAAAAATTTTTAAATTTGGTTTAAAATCGGGGGGAAAGGCGATAAAAATGGTAGCTAAAATCATGAAATTCGGTGTAAACTTCGCGTTGGCTGGCGTGAAAAATAAAGTGAATCAGCAATTTAGTGAAAATGTTTTCCCTAACGACTACCCAAATATAACTTTCAAGAAATAATACTTTTGTATTAGCATCAGAATAAGGCAGGTTGAGTAGGGCATATTGAGTTGATCATTTCTGTAGAAAAAACTTATAGTCCAGCTGGTCTGAGTTTCTTTTTATCGCGGGTCAAAGTGTTCATTTTTTGGTCGAAGGGAGCTTTATAAAGGGTGGTTAAGGGCCGATGCTAATCTTGAATAAAACACAAATTATTTAGGAAATTATTGTCATTTCTTTTTATTATGATAATATTGCTATGGTTCAATTATGTATGGAACAAAATATCGGCCAAATGGTCGCCGCGACCTCGTCGGCACACCTCCATCCGATGGTCCAAATTTTCGATGACGCTGAGGCATAATTGAGCTTCTATGCCGTTAATGTGCCGAATTATCTCATCCTTTAGCTCCTGAATTGTTGATGGCTTATCGACGTACACCTTTTCTTTCAAATAACCCCAAAGAAAGAAGTTCAACGGTTTCAAATCACATGATCTTGGCCAGTTGACACCGCCACCACGTGAGTTAACACGGCCATTGACTTTGTCGTGTGGCAAGTGGCACCGTCCTATTCTAACCACATATCGTTCACATCCATAGCTTCCAATTCGGTTCATAAAAAGTTCGTTATCATCTCACGATAGCGAAGACCATTCACAGTAACTGCCTGACCGGCCTCTTTTTGGAAAAATACGGCCCGATGATGCCGCCAGCCCATAAACCGCACCAAACAGTCACTCTTTGTGGGTGCGTTGGCTTTTCGACAATCACTCATGCGCTCAAATGCTGCAATTCTGCTTATTGACGACTCCACTGAGGTAAAAATGTGCCTCATCATGTGCCAAAAAAATCACGAAGTGCACGATATGCATTTTGATTTGAACACCCATGTTCATAATAAGCTTGACTAACATTAACGCGTTGCTCGATTGTGTATCTTTCCGTGGTTCAAATTGAGTTAGTCTTAAATTGAGAAATGTGTGGTTCCATTCAACATCGGCCCTTACAATTTAGCCACCCTTTACAAAGTGAAAAAAGTGTTGTAAGTTAATGTCTGAGAGAATTTCTCTTGTCAGAACTATATTGGGGAATTTTATGAGAATCATTTTTATGGCAGATCTTAACCCTCTACTTCCTCTCTTTATGGGTCAATTTGACTCTTTTTTGGAGAAAATAAAAAAAATCCTTCCAAAAAGGTCTTTTAATGATTAAAAACTTTTTAACACGGCTAAAATAAGAGTGACATAGGATAAATGTTGGCTGTAAAACTAAAATTGTGATAAGTGTCTTTAGAAAAAACGCGTAATAATAAATAATATTTAAACATTTGCTAAAGTAACATTCGTTACATCCCTAATCATTTGGAATCGGCCTTTGATGGTTCTAAAGAATTCTCCTCTGAAAGATTTTAACAACTAATTTTCAGGGCACATTCTAGAAAATATTTCAAGAAAACTGTACTCTTTTGCAAAATTCCAAACAGATTTAAAAGCAATATACTTTACCCTCTGCCTTTTTTAAGCATTACACTGAATTCAGATTTCCAACAAATTTTGTTGGTCTAGGGACTATTAAAAATCCGCATTGAAATTCGCTTAGCCACACGTTACCTACCACATAACAGAGGAAAAAAACTCCATTTCCTCATATGTGTATATCCGGGAGCTATTAAATTCACAGAATTGTGGATTACGCATCCGAATTCAAACCAAAGACCTCAGATTATTAGGGAGGCTTTTCTTCGGGGTGAAAACACGCACACACCGAACACAGAAGATGTTGTGGGAGTCAGATTCAGTTTATTTCGATAATAAAACGAAAACGAGTCCAAATGTTGAATTCTGTTTAGATCATAAAAGCGAAACTGAATTAGTGTTCCAATCGTCATAAAATCTCGGATAGGGAATTCTGTACGAAATAAATGCAAACAGACCGAAATCCCAGCCATTCTAACCCCATAAAGAATAAAGAAATTTTTATAACTTTTAGGGATTTGTTCCCAGTCAATCCAGTGCTAAGCGTATCGCATATACACACATGTGTGCGTGCTGTGGGGAGCGGTAGGTTTCTGTCTGTGACAATAAAATCTGTCTTATTGGCGAAAGTAAAACTATTTATATATAATGACGTTTATGTTGTTGTTTTATTATTTGCTATTGCTCAATACACCATATGTGTCGTGGGGATTTCGGGACATAGTTGACAACAACATCCAGACGAGTCCGTTGGGGGTGGTGGCGGGGGGACAGCCTGGATAATAAAGTATCGTAAATTGAGAAAAAGATGGTCATAAAAGAGAACAAGCAAAAGTTTCCTTAAACGAGCTCAACAACAGAATAGAAGGACGAATTGTAACTGGGAATACTCCATCTCGTATTTAATAGAGATCTTCTTTATTATGTTTTAAACATAAAAACTTTGATGGGCTTTTCAAATAATTATTAACAATTATACGCACTAATGGAATAGATTACTGTTGATTATACGCACTAGGGGACGGCGCGAAAAACAATTACTTATAGCAAACTAGGGCAACGGATAATCGTTCTATAGGACGAGAATGAGTATAAGAACTATTTAAACTCGTATTCTCCCCCATTCGATTTGGATTTACTTGTAGCTGGCTAGTGCTTTTGTTCGCAGAGTTCTTTCTTCTTAAATTATAAATTTGAGGCTGATTTAATTAAACATATTGATAAGATGGCAAATCACAAAATATTAGGGATACTTTGTATGAAATGTTGTGGAAGGTATCGTGACACATATCATTTTAATTATTCATATAGTCGTAATATGGCCTTCGAATTATCAAAGGAAGTGGAAGATGTATTAAAATATTAATAAAATATAAGAATATAATTCTTACAATTCCACAACGATACAAAATAGTACATATTTCATAAGATCGATTGACTTGTATTTGGGTGAAAGTTCTAAATCAAATTAGCTAGTAATTCTGAGATAAATTCTGTTTTAGTTTGTTTAGGACATATAAATTGATTTTCGGCATGAAATCCGACGACAAAAGTGAGAGATAAAGTTAAACCACCGGAACAGATTGCATAAACATTTGAAATACTTTTCTATGTAAAACTAATGTTTAGAACAAATACAAATTAGCGAGGATAATTCCAGAAACCCGAGACTACGAATCCCTAGATCTAAGAATCTCCAACAGACTCCTTGATGAATGTACGGTCTCCGACGCAAAGATATAAGCCATTAACACTGCCACACAACTAATTTTGGTACGAGATATAAATACCTACCATTAAATTCAAAATATATGTCGATAGTCGAGCAGCTCTCAAGGTCGTAGATTCGAAAACCATTAAATCACTTTGCACTATGTGTTCCTACAGTGATCACTGTGACACTGTGTGAAACTTCCATTCGAAGACATCTGTAGAAGCCATTTAGATGTTTAAGAGAAGGAATCAATACAGTAATTCTTATTTGTAGGGATAAAAATGGTACCTATCAAACAACAACAGCTGGAAACTCGAAGTTCTTCTAATTGAGTAGATACATAAGAATATTATTTCCAAATTCATACTTTTAAGAAGTAAAATATGAATAGAGGGATAAAATGGTACTAACCAAACGGCTTTTCCGGCATTCCTCTAATTGCGTAGAAACGTAAAATAAGGGATTCGAAATTCGAACGTTAAGAGTTTAAAATCCAAATTGTACCAACCTATATATCTATATATATAAAAGAGTTGCGTGACTGACTGATCACTCTCCAGACCAAACGGCTAGAGGTAGAATCATGAAATTTGGTGTGTACATTTCTCTTACAGTGTAGAGGTGTGATAAGAGGGGATTTTTCGAAATTCGTACTTTTAAGGAGTAAAACGGGGTAAAAAGGGATAAAAATGGTACCACCGCAATGACCAAACGGCTGGGCCTAGAATCTTGAAATTTGGTATGGATATTCCTCTTGCGGCATGACAAGTGACATTTCAAAAATTCGTACTTTTGGGGGGTTAAATAGTACAAACAGGGATAAAAATTGTACCACCGCTATAACCAAACGGCTGGGACCAGAATTTTGAAATTTGGTAAAAAATTGCTTTTATAGCTTCAACGCGCCCAAGAAAATATTTTTCAAAATTCGTACTTTTTGGGGGTGAAATCGGGAAAAAGGGATAAAAATAGTACCAATAAAATGGATGGAGTTGAAACCATAAAATTCGGTGTGTAAAACTCTGTTTAGAATCGCAAAATGAAGGAAGTTTTCAAAAATTTTACTTTTAAAGGGAAAAGGGGGTAAAAAAGGTACCAACTACACGGATGACGCTACAATAATGAAATTCGGTGTGTATATTCGTTTTACAGCGCAGATCACTAATAAGAAAGCCTTTTTAGAATTTTTTTACTTTTAATGGATTAAATGGGATAAAAATTGTACCACCTGACCAAACGGCAGAGCCTAGAATCTTGAAATTTGAAACGGGCATTACTTTTATAGCACGAATGCGACCAAGAAAATATTTTGAAATTCGTACTTTTTGTGGTGATATCGGGTAAAAAGGGATAGAAATGGTACCAATCGAGCGGATGGAGCTGGAATAATAAAATTCTGTGTATACATACCTCAAAACCCTTAGAAACGCAAAATGACCGAATCTTTTTCAATTCGTACTTTTAGTAGGTAAGCGGGGAAAAGGGGTTAAAAAAGGTACCAACAACACGGATGACGCTACAATAATGAAATTCGATTTGTATATTCGTTTTACATCGCAAATCACTGATAAGACCTTTTTCGAAATTTGTAATTTTAAGGGATTAAATGGGATAAAAATTTTACCACAGCCCAGACCAAGCAACTGGGCCTAGAATCGGAACGAGCATTACTTTTACAGCACGAATGCGACTAAGAAAATATTTCTCAAAATTCGTTCTTTTTGTGAAGGAAATTGGTGGAAAGTGATACAAAATGGTACCAATCAAACAGACGGATCTGGAATCATGAAATTTGGGGTCTGCATCCCTGAAAATGCTTACAAACGCAAATTGAAGGAATTTTTCGAAATTCGTACTTTTAAAGAGCAAACGGGAAATCGGGGATGAAAAAGGTACCAACAACACGGATGACGCTACAATAATGAAATTCGGTGTGTACATTCGTTTTATAGCGCAGATCACTGATAAGAAAGAATATTTCGAATTTTTTAATTGCAAGGGATTAAATGGGATTAAATTTTTACCACGGCTGAAAATAGAATTGTGAAATTCGGTGTGTATAATCCTCTGACCGTGTAGACGCGAAGCATCACCTAATTTGTAAATGTATACTTTTAAGTAGAAATCGGAACAACAAGCGATTAAAATGGTACCCGCCAATGTATCAAATAAGGTATATATTACTCTGACGTGCAATACAGAAGTATTGCATAAAAATGTGTACTTTAAAGGTGGAAGCGGATCAAAAGTGATAAAAATCGAACAAACCAAATTGGGGAGATTGGGATAAAGATGATAATAATCAAAGTTTTTAGCTGGAATATGAAAAGAATGTTAGAAATTTGGTGTGTACATTTCTCCGAGTAAGTAGATGCGCAACATAAAATAATATTTCTAAAGGGCGGCATAAAAAGTGGTAAAAATGGCACCCACATAGAAAAGGATACACATAGTACCTACCAAAATATTGCAATAGAATAGAAGTATAGAAGTTTTTTGTAAAGTATTTACTTTGACAAAGGCCGTGACAAAGCATACAAATTTTATAGGTTTAAAGTGATTATAAAAACATTTTTAAATCTAAAATGACAACTGTTTGCGACTATCCGTATTGAAGTTTTATCAGTTTTATGTTGACCAAAGGTGTGTGCAGCCAGGCCCGTGCGCAGAATTTTCCCCTGGGGGGGGTTTTCATCTACACTCATAAAAAAAATTGACCCTATAATGAGTTAAAATTAACTAAAATTTAGGAAACAAAGTACATTTTTACTAAATGTAAGTAACATTTTGCTGAAATTTTCCAAAAACTAAGTAAATGTTTACTCAAATAAAGTTAATATTTACTCAAACTGAGGACAATTTTGCTGATTTTTTTTCCTCAAAACGAGGAAATTTTTACTTAAACTGAGGAAAATTTTATTTTTTATCGGGGTTTTTAATTTATACAGTACATACATGAGTAACAGGATGTTTACTCAAAATATTTATACGCATATTCCGATTAAATAAAAAATATTTGGAAATGTTTCTACATATTTATAATCTTAAATATGTATAAATTCGAACAAAAAATCCAAAAAAAAAAAACAAATAATTGGTATTTTAGAGTTTCGTTTTCCTACGTAGATCCAATTGTTGAATTTGTTGTTTACTTGTTACATATGTACAAAAAAATACTAACTCTGAAAAATATTTGACATAAGTGAGAAATATAACAAACATTTTAGTAAGTTAAAACTTATTTCTTATTGTTTCGCAACTTTTAAGTAGATTTTAAAATAGAGACCTACACGCAGAGAAAAAATGCATTTCGTAGAAACGAACTTTTAAACACGTGAACATCGTTTCTGAGTTTATTTTGTGGGAAAAATTAGTTTGTTTGCGGTAAACATGTCATCAGTTGTTGTAAATGAACAAAGAGAAATAAGTTTATGTATATCAAACAGTTTTCTTCGTTTGTCGAAATGGATTTGTATTATAATTGCAAACTCCCACAACATTGGAAGTAACAGAAACCGTTGTTGTTGCATCTGTGATGAAAATAGGATACATCGGTTCAGATTTAGATACAGCTCCACAAAAATGTCCAATCGCAAATTTTACATCTTAGCGCTATACAAGCATCAAGCAAATTATTTGCTTTTATTAAGAATATTTTAGATTTCATTATGATATCATAGTGATTCTTATCTACACATTTTTAAATTACTAAACGATTTTGTTATTAAATTTCCAAACTTATATTGCAGTACACAATTAAAAGTTCATACGATATTGTTCTAGTCAAATGTCAAGAAGTGGTATCGGTTAATAAAAATGAAAATTTTCCAAACAATGTGGTATCCATTAGCGAAATTTACACTACATAATCTTGAAATTGGCACAATTCGTTTAGTTTATTTGTATTTTTCATACCATTTGTGCGAAATTCAAGAAAGAATCCACGATTTTTTATATAATTTTCGTGATTTCATGATTTTACTGCAAAATTACAATTTCAGACGAGTTATTTTAAAAAGACCTTAAAAATTCTATTTTATTGCTTCAGAAAGTCTAGAAGGTTTTAATAAGTATATGTTCGAAACCTCTCTGGGGGGGTTTGAACCCCCAAACCCCCCCGTCTGCGCACAGCCCTGTGTGCAGGGATGGTGACAAAGATTCCGATCATCCGTATAGAATTTATAAAATGTTTAATTTTAAGTATGAAGTGGTAATTTGTGTGGCAGGTACAAAAAGGAACACTGCAAATGCATGCATATTTCGTACACTCAAAGTGATTATAAAAACTTTATCAAATATCAAAATACAACTGGTTCCGAATATTTTACTAGGAATATGGACATATGTGTATATCAATTTCATCCATCCCCGAATTTAAACTAAGTATGAGAAATTTTTCTACTACTTTGTTCATAGTTTGAATAAATTACATAACTCCCTTCGAGAGTTATCGTGTACACCAGCAAGTCATACAGACAGACGGACGTGAAAGGGATTTATTAAATATTTAGGGTATTAAATCACTCTGAGTTACACTTTTTTCTATCCCAAATGAATATATATCTACTCCGTAGAGTGAGGGTAGAATTATCTCGAATTTGTTAAGAAAATTGTTTCAATTTAAATTAATCACTTGACTGTTTTCAAATTTTGTGAGCATTTACAAGCGATTTACCCTGAAATAAACATCCTTACACCGCATACGAAGTAGCGGGTATTTGCTAGTATTGTATAAACATGTTGTTAGACTTGACTTATTTTTATAGAATTATTTTTGAACTGGGATATTGTCCTGGCTCAAGACCATTTTGCTTCTATATTTAATAGAATGCAAATTTATTTACAAATGGCATGGTGACATTTATTACTTGGCTGCAGACTACCACGATCATGATTTCGACCATGTCAAAAGTCTTTTCAAGTGGCTTCGCAGCGACTTTTCAACATCAAACTTTTCAACATCGACCATGTCTTACATATGCAACTCAATGAGATGCTTGTAAGATGACATGTGTGCTTTATTACTTGGTGCGATTTTTTAAACGCAAATTCGGCAAGTGAGTTGTGATTCTCGTTCGTTTGTGAGAATCATCTCCTTATAGAGGCAAGGTTTGATGTTGAAAAGTCGCTGCGAAGCCACTTGAAAAAACTTTTGACATGGTCGAAATCATGATCGTAGTTGTCTGCAGCCAAGTAATAAATGTCACCATGCCATTTGTAAATAAATTTGCATTCTATTAAATATAGAAGCGAAATGGTCTTGAGCCAGGACAATATCCCAGTTCAAATCAAATATTGATTACAGACCAAAAAAATGCAAACGAAAAAACTAGAATTATTTTTTTGTAAATATTTTTATTTGTTTTGGTTTGGCTACATAAAAAAAATTTAACATTTCCCCGTAATATTACTGCACTTCTGTATGTATCCTTTTTTATTATTTTCTATCCAGTTTCGAACAAAAAATTACAACCGCAGAGCCTTGTAAAGGGTCCGCCAAATAACTTTTTTTTTGAAAATGCTATAAGAAAACTACTGAATTTTTTCTCAAATTTCTTTTTTTATTTGAAAGTACAATCCTTCCGGTTAATAATGGAAAATAATTTCATTCAAATTGCTGCATCGGCTGGCCATGCTGGCCTACACGATCGGTCCAACTTTTAACCACTTCATAGATTGTGTGCAGCTGTATGTCACCAATGGCTTCACGAATATTGCTCTTTAAAGCGTCAATTGTCTCTGGCTTGTCGGCCTAACATCTCTCTTTGAGGGCGCCCCACAAATAATAGTCCAACGGTGTCAAATCGCAGCTCCGAGGTGGCCAAACGACATCAGCTCTGCGGCTGATAATGCGATCTTCAAAAACAGGGCGCAAAACATCGAGTGTAGCTTCGGCTGTGTCGCACGTAGCGCCGTCCTATTGAAACCAAATGTTGCCAATATCCTCCTCTTCAATTTTTGTGAACAAAAATTCGTTCAACATGGCCCGATAACGATCGCCATTGACTGTGACGGCCACTCCTTGCTCATTTTCAAAGAAACATGGCCCAATTATTCCTCTGGACCAAAATCCGCACCAAACAGTGACACGTTTTGGGTGTATCGGCTTTTCAATGTATGCGTGCGGGTTTTCTGTGCCCCAAATGCGACAATTTTGCTGCAATTTTACATACCCGCCAAGATCAAAATGAGCTTCATCGGAAAAGATGATTTTTGGGCAAAATCGGCATCTTCTGTAAGTCGATCGCAGGCCCACTTAGCGAAGCTAAAACGCATTGGATTCGTTCAGCGGAAGGATAAAACTAATTATCTGTCAAATCACGAAATAAGCACTAGTTGAAAAAAACCTTAGATGGCGGACCCTGTATATCATCGATCTAATGTTTTTAGATACAGCCGGCCATTTTATAAGTTTTTGCAACTTTTGCCCAAAAAAACAAACAAGTAAGGAAAGGCAAAAGTCGGGCGGGGCCGACTATATGATACACTCCACTCTCTATCCGAACACAATTCAATTCGGTAAAAAAGTGAAAACGGGATGGATTTTTGTATGTTTCCTAATTATAGGCTGATATGACCTGACCAATTGCGTCAAATCGAGAAGAATATTTGTATCGGGGCTATATCTAAACATGGAATGAAGTTACCCACTTTCACAATAGGTTCTTTCAGTCCAAGTATAACCTATTTTGCTCAATTTGAAGGAATTCGCCGAAAATATCAGGTTTCTGGGGCGGAAAAAGTCAAGCCGGGAGCGAAATTTTTATGGGAGCTATATATAAAACTGAACCGATCTGAGCCATTTTCACCATGGGTGTTTCTAGTTATATATATATTGCAAGGTTTGAAGAAGATATGTTAAAATATGTGGTTTATAGAGTGGAAAAAGTAAAATCGGGATTGAAATTTGTGTGGGAGCTATATATAAATCTGAACCGATCTGACCTATTTTCACCACAAGAGTTCCTAGTCAGATTTTAAGGCCATCGGATAAAAAATGTGGTTTCTAGAGCGGAAAAGGATGGGAGCGAAATTTTATATGGGAGCTATATATAAATCTGAACCGATATAACACATTTTCATCACAGGTGTTTCTAGTTGAAATATACGATGTTTTTCCAAATTTGAAGAAAATCTGTTGAAATATGTGGTTTCTAGAGCAGAAAAAGTCAAATCAGGGGTGGAATTTGAATGAGAGCTATATATAAATCTGAACCGATCTGACCTATTTTCACCATAGGTCTTTCTAGTTTAAATATAAGATGTTTTGCTAATTTTGAAGAACATCTGTTAAAATATGTGGTATCTAGAGTGAACAGGGTCAAATCGGGAGTGAAACTCGTATGGGGGCTATATCTAAATCTGAACCGATCTGAGACATTTTTTACCACAGGTGTTTGTAGTTGAACTATAAGATATTTTGCCAATTTTGAAGAAAATCTGTTGAAATATGTGGTATCTAGAGTGAAAAGAGTCAAATCGGGAGAGAAATTCGTATGGGGGCTATATCTAAATCTGAACCGATTTTCTTCAAATTGAATAGCGTTCGTTCTTATCCCGAAAAACTTCGTTGTGCAAAGTTTCATTTGGTTATGTCTACAATTGCGACCTGTATCGTGATTACAAGAATAAATGGACAGACAGACAGACAGACGGTCATTGCTAAACCGATTCAAAAAGTGATTCTAAGTCGATTGGTATAATTAACAATGGGTCTAATTAACTATGGGTCTCTCTTCCTTTTGGGTGTTACAAACAAATGCACAAAGACATAATACTCTCGTGGAGTGTATAAAAAACACATTTTGAAAAATCACTATAGGTAACATGTGTTTTCACTTCCCCTAAAAAAACATGTACTCTATTTGGTAGCACGTTTATGCCTTATCGTCCCGCATCCTCTTTATAAGTACAATATTTGAAATGTCCATTTATGCAATACTTTAGCTGGTACAATTTGTATCCCCTTTTTGTACAGCTCGTCCATTAAAAGTGCAAATATTAATTTATATAGCGCTGCTATGCGCTTTATGTTGCCGTCTACGTGGTCGGAGTACATGTACATGTCGAATTTCACGATTCTAGGCTACAATACTTTAGTTGGTATATTTTTTATCCCTCTTTGTCTGTCTCATAAGTTCAAATTTCGAAAAACCCATTTTGATTGCGCTTCTACGTTGTCAGACGCATTTAGACATAAAATTTTTCGACTATAGCTACCATTTTTACCCCTTTTAGTGCCGGTAACCCCTTAAAAGTAAAAAATTTCGAAAAATCCAAGTTTCTAAATGGTCAGAGGAATTTACATAACAAAATTCACGATTCCAGCTGCAATACTTTATTAGGAGCCATTTGTATCCCTTTTTTTGTATCTCGTCTGAATCATTAGTGCAAGGAAAACATTCTACATTTATCCATAATTTATCTTGAACTAGGCCTTGTTTTCTTTGCTAAGACCCCGGCTATTGGAAAATAAAATAAAATGTGCTATTTATACAAAATTTAAAAAATCATGATAGTGAAAAAAAGTTTAGCGTCTACATAAAGTGCCCTAATTTCTACGTTTAGTTTGAATGTTAGCTATTAACAAAAAGTAAATGGTGATTTTTTCTTATGTTTCCATTTTTTTATTATTTTTTTCTTTGTGCAACTGTTAAAAATTTTATCCATTTTTTTAATTTTTTGGAAACTGTTCCCAAACCACTGTTTCTATGTGAACGTGCAATTCTCAACATTTGTAGTCATCATCATTACGCTTTATTGAACATATAATCGTACTTATATTTCCAAAGTGAGTGTACAAATATTAAATCTCAGCGAAAATGGGATTGTTAGCAAAAATAAAAAAGTATTCATAATTTGTTTACGCCGATTGTTGAATCAATATGTCTTAATGCATACAAAACTCAATTTTAACAAAAACTATTTTTTTATTTGTTGTTACATAGCAGTATTATCACTCATACGCTCTGTGGTCATAACACTAAATACCAACCATACGCAATGGGGGCATAAATTGTTATTAATCATACACAATGTGGTCCATAAAAAGTAGAACTTTAGATTTCATTGAAATTTCCTATGTAAGCATCATAAACTACTGTGAGTTTAAAGTAATTTTCCAAATTTTACTTTTTCGTTAACAAATTTAACTTTCAATTTCTTTTGTTTAACGAACCGCAACATTTTTGGTTTCACTGCACAACTGCCATGTCCAACGTCGTCCTCTGTATTCTGCTCCTCCTCTTTGGCCCCTCTTACGATCAATTGAAAATGCATTATCGTCACAAATGTAATGGCAATAAATCCAAAAAGGAGAAAATGTCAAAGACTTTCACCAGCAACGCAAGGCAAAAGAAAAAGAACTCGCCAGCCAAACTATGCAGAGGATGACAAGAGCAACTCAATGGTCGTCAGACGAAAACAATTCAATAAAAGCACCACTCGCTGTGGCAAGTGACAAATGCAACCCAGCCATCTCATCTCACTCTAAAGTTTAAAAGTAGAAATGCGAAGTTAAGTTATCCATTGAAGCAGCTCGAATGATTTCGGCGTGTGTTTGATTTATCGCCAACAATTCAAACAATTCGAAAGCCAACGACCAAGAATAGAACAGGCAAAAAGATGGCAAGTCAATAATGCTAAGGAGGCGAAGAAGAAGAAGAGGAGCAGGACGTGCAAGGAGCAAAACTAAACTGTTTTCAGAGTCAAAAAGCATAACATCATAAAGTTTGCCACATTAATTTTATTACCTGCAATTATTTCACATTATTTACTTTTTAAACATTCCATTGGCTTCATACTCGTGCTCGTCCTCGGATTCCCGTTTTAATGTCTTCTCATTTTTGTTGTGGCAACAAAGAAACTTTTCACCATTTCTTGGCCGTTGTTATCCTACACGACTGCTGCCTCCTGTCTGCCTCCCGCCACACGTAAATAAGGCGGCAGCATATTAACTTTTGTTATGAAAACTCATATTTCTCTGTCATTAATAACAATTAATTTATGAATGAGGTTTCGAGAAGGAAATGAACCCAACTCAGCACACACACAGCCAAACAACATAAATGAAGATGTTGCTAATACAGTTGGTTATCCTCCAAACACACACACACGTGCATCCAATACAATACCTACTCATATGTGCGATTATAAGTATGTTCCAGGATACGTGTCCACATGTAATGATGTGATGGGCTGGCTGCCGGAATGGGATGGGAAGGGGAGTGAATTTACAGCGATGTCTGTTTATCGAGTGATTGATTAGACCACAACATGCCAAGCATTAACAACAACATACTCATACTGATACAGATACAGACATAGGTATATATACTCATGTATGTGTCTGGAGTAGGAGGAGCCCGAGACTCAATACGAATTGGTATCGTACGTAGTCGTGTTAGCATTTCAATAAGTTTCCGGCAAATTTCTTTTCAACGCTTGTAGGTCTGTTTGTCTGCTATGCATTATGATATATCACTCGTAATATTGTTAACACTAATTGTTGATCACAATCTAATGAATGAATACACGGAAATGTACTTAAAATAAAACTCTGCAAATGCATATGTATTTGCAATTGTATGGAGCAAAGCGGACGAGGAATACCGAACCAAAAAATATATTTAATCCAAGGAAAGAATTGACGTACTTAAGTATGCCCACCAACTGTCTGATATTATTTGCATCAAAGACTTGCAACTAGAATCGTGAAATTTGGTCTGTACATTCCTCTGACTACGTAATGCAATATAAGTGGATTTTCAAAATCTGTACTTTTAAGCCAGAAGTGAAATAAAAAGGTATAACAATGTTACCAAGCATGGTGTTGAAGCTTGAAATTGAAAAAACAAATGGATTTTTCGAAATTTCGGCTTTTAAAGGGAAATCGGAACAAAAGGGATAAAAATGTTACCATGGAATGGAAGTGTTCAACTGGAATTATGAAATTCGGCGTGTACAATACGAAATGATTTTTCGAAACAGCTCCATCCGGAATCAAGATATTGGGTGTCTACATTTTTCCTACTGCGTTGATGCAAATGCGCTTTACCTTAAAAGGGATATCATTGAAGTGGACTATTATCGGAACAAAAAATTTAATAGTGAGGCATTGTAGCGTACTTTCAGAAAGTAATAATGGTAGGCTGTTACCAACACTTTGAAATGGCAAAATATACAAATTTGGAACCAGGTGGCAACTCGTTCTTTTTTCAAACTACTACTACTTTTTCTCTTGTTTCAATTTTGATATTTCAAAAATATTTTGTAAAATACACACAAACATCATTTTTTAAATTATAAAATACAAACACATAAAGGGTGATTTTTTAGCTATTATCCTTTTGGCAACACTGGTCTATAATTTAACCATGAATCGTCTTACAAACGAACAACGATTGCAAATTATTGAATTTTATTATCAAAATGCGTGCTCTGATAAGAAAGTTCATCGCGCGCTTCCATTTTATGGTCACTTTAATCGACCCACTGAAGCGGCTATTCGGGCTATTGTGACTAAATTTCGCACCAAATTTACATTGTTGGACGTTAAACCACCAACACGCTTACGTAGAGTGCGAACTGATGAAAATATCGCAGCTGTATCGGCCAGTGTTAATGATGACCATCAATTATCGATTCGTCGCCGTTCGCAGCAATCTGTTACTCAATCTGTTACGTGGAAATGCCAAAATTGGACTAAGCGGATGGACCATTTGAGGCGCAGTCAAGGTCAACATTTGCATGAAATAATCTTCAAACATTAAATTATATGGACCGTACTATCGATTCAAATAAAGATTTCATGCATTTTTCTGAATTTTGTGCTTTTAAAAAATCACCCTTTGAATCCGTGTTTGTAAGTTTGTTTGTTCTTTATAGCAGCCTAAACTACTGATCCGATCTTCTTGAAATGTTCACAGTATATTCATGCTAAAACGGTGGTGAAAATAGGATATATAAATTTTTGATATTTTCAGTGGGCGTGGCACCTCCCACACAAATTGGAGATTTATTCTTTTTTATAAATTGGTATATACGGAAAACTGTTTCAGCTAGAGTCTTGAATTTTTGTGAAAGTTCACTAATTGTTAGTCTGCACAGTTGTGCCAAAAATGGGCGGTATTGTCATAGACCTAGAGTGGTGAAATTTTGTGTGAGTTGATCCAGTGTAAATAGTTGTGCAAAGATGAGCGTGACTCTTCCCATATGAAATTAAAACCGGTTTTAGAGTTTTTCGACTCCGAGATGGGCGGAAAGTGGCCGTGACCCTTTCAATACGATATTAAAACCTGTTTGAGATTCCTATATTGTTGTGTGAGTTAATTTACTTGTAACCTGCTTAGACAATATACAAATGGGCGGGATTTGAAAGATGGGGCATTTTTGATTTGAATTTATTTACATATATTTAAAAAAAATATTTTTGTTTTCTTTCATTTTTGGTAAAGAAATATTACTTTTGCGAAAATAAAATAAAATGTTTGTGTGTTAAATTTTTTCAATTTTGAGAAAAATGAATGTGGTCTAAGTCAGTACATCATCTGAAAGTAAGGGTTCCATTAGATGTACCAACGTTGTCGATTTTTTTATAAAAGTTCGATATAGTAGCAGGATATTCTAAGACAAACTTGTTATGCTTCAGTGGAAAAATATTTCTCAATTGACTAACTACTACTATCATTCTAACTGGCACATATAACGTATACTAGGGCTGGGATAGTGCTCGACTTTTGGATTTGGATATTTTGTAAGGTTCGGAAAAAATGAATGAGCCAAAAAATGGGGGTGGTGGGGTGAGTGTACGAGTGTCAACGACGCTGCCGAAAGATCCGTTGCATCAATAGATGACTATAATAATGTACGGCACAGCACATTTAACTCCCCTAGAGTGGTGGGAGCAAATTCAATACAAATTTTTCTTTTGTATGGGAGCCCCCTTAAGCATTATTAGAAGTATATCAACTATTCCCTTAAGCAGTGGTGATAGGGGGTAGATATGTTTAGGGAAAATGTTGAGGAGGGAAAATTAATGGGGCCAGCCTTACATGTCTTCCCTCTAGTGATGACTAGGGGACAGATTTGACCGTTTCCTTCCTTAAAAAATTATAAGAAATGAAAAAATGTGAAGGGACCACCTTAAGGGTTGAATATAGAGGGTTGGTATGTTCTGAGATAATACTGGGGCTGAAAAAATATTGCGGGTTGGTCATACATTTGACTCCACTAGGGGCCTGCTTGGAGCAGTTAGAGTGGTGGGATCAAGTTTGATAAAAAAAGTCTTTGTATGGGAGCCCCATTAAGGAGTGGGGATAGGGGGTAAGTTTGTTTGGGAAAAATGTTGGGGAGGATAAATAAGTGTATGTCGGCCTTACATTTATCCCAGCTGGGGGCGACTCCAGGGCAGTTTTGGACCTTACTGTCATAACAAAAATTATAAAAAATCGTATGGGGACCACCCTAAGGGTTGACGATAGGAGGTAAATATGTTTAGAGAAAATGTGGGTGTTGAAAAAATACTTGGGGTCGGTCATTCATTTAACTCCACTAGTGGCTTCCTTGGGCCAGTAAGAGCGGTGGGAACAAATTTTATAAAAAAATATTTTTTGTATGGGAACCCCCTAACGAGTGGAGATAGAGGGTATGTGGGTTCGAAAAAAATGTTGGGGAAGGAAAATTAATGTGTATTTTTACATCTTTTCCCTCGCCTTCGACACCGATGAGGACGTACACTCACCCCACCACCACTATTTATTGGCTCATTCATTTTTTTCCGAACTTCACAAAATAGGGGGTTCCAGCATATGCAAATCGAACTCCTAAAATTCCCATACAACACTATCCCACCCCTAACGTATACGCCAATGTAATTATAAGTGATTGGCTCAAATGATTCCAATTTTTGAAATTCATTCCTTTTATATTCATTATACCCTCCACTTACGTCGTTTTTACATGTTTTCTATTTATTCCATTGTTTTTTTTTATATTAAGTATACTCGAATCAAATTGGCGAATGAATTGGTGGACATTCACCTCGCCTACACTGAATCAATATCCAATTGAACCTTATCCTATACACCGCACCGCCAGTTTATTGTGTCAAAATTCCTTCATGTTTGGATTATATTTCTCTCTTAACGATGGGATTGTCCAGATCGTGCTTTGAATGAAGTAATGAATTAAGGTGTGGTTGCTTTAGTCTTACTTTTAGTCTAAATCTCACGTAATTTGAACTGCATTACAGCGGCTTATTCTGCAGGGCATACAAGTATTTAGAGCAAATGAAAAACCCGACGATGCCAATAAAAATAATCCCATATTTTTCTGCTTCGCCCCCAACATTGTTCCAATCATTTTCATTCACACTCTTGACCGGCATTCCTAATCAGCCACATTACATTTCTCATCTAATTCTCGCTTTAATTGAAAATTTAGTTCCGTTTTTTCGCCGCCACCATCTTCATAATATTCCTTATTATTAATATTTAATTTAAGTTTTTTTTTTACTTGTTGGCCACAAGTACGATGAGGACGACGACCAGCATTTCGAAGGAGGAACATGGTGCTCGTATCTTAAATAATATTATTTGTGTTGGAATTTCCACTGCATTGTTCCAGATACCGTCAACGACGACGTAACTACTGGAGAACCTCCGCATCTCCAGTTTGTCCACCTTCTCTCCATCGAACACTGCTGCTGTCTGCGAGAGCATTAAGCATTCCAAGCACGTTGCACAGCAGGCACACAGACACACACGCAGTTGCACAGAAACAAACCAATCTTGGGTATATAAGTGTGTGTGCGTTTGTTTTGTAGAGAAACAGAAGGAAGTTGTAGTTGTAGTTGTTGCAGAGTAACTAATTATTAAGCAGGATTAAAATGTTATACAATCTAGCACAGACGACGGACTGCCTGCCTGCCTGCCCGACTACTGGCACGGTCGATGCGTCAGTGTGTGTGTCTAAGGCGCCGAACAGGGAGAGTGAACAAAGAGTTGGAGCAGAAGTTGCCATCGAGGACACGATAAGTGAAAACATATGGCTGGCTGTGAGGAGGAGGATCCACTTTGTTTGGTTTTCCTTTTGCGGTGAGGACGTGAAAAAGAAAACAAATACCAAATGAAAATTAAACTCTTAAAATTTCCTATGATACGGATATGTATTAAAATAATGTTTTTCATCGAGATAACTATGATAACTTAAACACGAGGGTGGGGAAGGGATTGATTTACTATAAATACACGGCTTAAATACATTTGGAATTGTAGGTAAAATGCAGTTTTATTCATAAAACTTTTACATTTTACTTCTAAGATTGAACTTTGACCTCTGACCTTTAATCCCTTTGGTCTCTCACCTTTGACCTTTAGTCCCCTTGATCTCTTTGATGTCTGTCCACTGCCCTTTGACATTTTACATTTCAACTTTGACCTCTGACCTTTAATTCATTTGATCCCTTGGACTTATTTGATCCGTTTAATCCATTTTACCTCTGAACTTTGATGCCTTTGACATCTAACCTTTGACCTTTAATCCCCTTGATCCCTCTGACCTTTGATCACCTTATATCGAACTTCGACGTCTGACCTTTAATCTCTTTGATCACTTTGACATCTTACCTTTGACCTTTAATCCCCTTGATAACATTGACCGCTGATCTTTGATCTTTAATCCGTTTGGCCCTTTGGTGTCAGACCTCTACCCTTTGACCTCTGATCATTGGCATTTAAACTTTGACCTCTGACCGTCAATCCATTTGACCTCAGACCTTTGATCCATTGAATCCCTGACTTTGACCTTTAATCCCCTTTATCCCCTTATATCAAACTACGAACATCAAACTTTGACCTTTGACATCCCTACTCCTTGGCCTTTGATGTCTGACCTCTGCCCTTTGATTCCTTTGACATTTGAACTTTGACTGTTTGACCCATTTAATCCTCTTTGATTAAATTTAATCCCTTGACCTCTGTCCTTTGATCCCTTTCACATTTGAACTTTGACCTTGATCCTGTTTGACCCATTTAATCCTCTTTGATTAAATTTTATCCATTGACCTCTGGTCTTTGATCGTATGATCCCTTTGACCTCTGACCTTTAATCCCTTTTTATGTCTGCCCTCTGTCCATTAATATCTTTGACCTCTGACCTTTCATATTTCATTTATTTACAGTCTATGGAATATAATCGTCCTATAAAATAATCCTAAAAAAATCAAAACTAAAATATTTAAAAAAATTAGACATATATAAAGCATAATCAAATTCAACGCTACATAACCGGTTAGACTCTTTTAAAGCCAGAGTAATAGGTTCATGTTCGGCATAACCAGTTCTATGTAAAGGTACATAGAATAGGGTTTTCTGGCGCAAGGTGCGACAAGGCACATTAAAAGTTATGATGCTAAGCAACACTGAACAGTCAATTAAACCGTTGATAATTTTATAAAGAAAAACTTGAGCTAAAAGACTCCTTCTACTTTCAAGAGTTTTGAAAGAAAAGCAAATTTCTAAAACCGCTTTTGAACACGCTCAATTATAATAACACATTTAGAACGAAAAGGACTCAGTATAAACTTTGAGCTTTGACCTTTAATCCGTTTGATCCCGTGGATCTTTTTGATTCATTTAATCCCCATTGACATTTAATCACATTAATCCTGTTGACCTTTGGTACCTTTTCGAACTTTGAAATCTGCCATTTAACCTCCCTTTGATCTCTTTGATCCCGTTAAACCCTTGACCTCTGACGTTTAATCCTATGATCCCTTTGTTCTCTGACCTTTGATCCTATGATCCCTTTGACATTTGACCTTCAATCCCATTGATCCCTTTTGATGCCTGAGCTCTGTCCATTTATCCCTTTGACCCCTGATCCCTTGGATCTCATTGATTCCTTAAATCCCCATTGACTTTTAATGTCATTAATACCTTTGATCCTTTGGACCTTCGACATTTATTTTTTGATCTTCGAACATCGAACTCCGAACATTGTACTTCGAACATCGAACTTTGACATTTGACCTTTAATCCCCTGAAATTTGATCGTTTTGACCTCTGGTATTTGACCTTTTATCCCCTTTGGCATTTAATCCCTTGACATTTGAACCCTTTGACCTCTAACCTTTGACCTTCAATTCCATTGATCCCTTTGATGCTGACCTTCGAATTTCGAACATAGAAATTTGACCTTCGAACATCGAACTACGAACATTGACCTTTTACATTAGACATTTGAACTATTATCATGAATTTTGACCTTGTCCTCATTTCACGTTTGACCTTTAATCCCTTGACATTTGAACCCTTTGACCTTTCAACCTTCAATTCCATTGACCTTTGACCTTCAATTCCATTGATCCCTTTGATGCTGACCTTCGAACATCGAACTACGAACTTTGACCTATTACATTAGACATTTGAACTATTATCATGAATTAGACATTTGAACTATTATCATGAATTTTGACCTTGTCCTCATTTCACGTTTGACCTTTAATCCCTTGACCTTTCAACCTTCAATTCCATTGACCTTTGACCTTCAATTCCATTGATCCCTTTGATGCTGACCTTCGAACATCGAACTACGAACTTTGACCTTTTACATTAGACATTTGAACTATTATCATGAATTTTGACCTTGTCCTCATTTCACGTTGACCTTTACCCTCGACCCGACCCTGACAATTGAACTTGACATTTGAAATTAGTCTTTGTCCTTGACATTGACCCAACCCTGGCAGTTGGTAATTGACGTTCGACATTCGAAAAATTGCTTGAAAAGGCAATTTTTAGAAATATTTTCAAGCTACAAATTCCTGGAAAATATTATCCTAACTCCCTCATTTCACTTAGACCGGTGGACGGATGAACCGACCGATTGTCGCTGATGGATCATTTTAAATATGGAATAAATGGTCGAATATAAGTTAGATCTTGTTTTCAAGTTTCATTTCTAATGTAAAATAGTGGTTCCAGGAGCCCCAAATATCGAAAATGTTCACATTTTATGATAATTTATCGAATTTATTGTGATGTATATCGATAGCGAACAAACACTTGCAAATGATTATACAACGGATTTCATTTCAAATTGAATGAAAGTACTACAAAATGGACAGTTCTCTAATAGCAACTTTGGTGGCGTATGAATTATATCAATTGAGCATGATATTACTCATACGCACCATTTCACACTAAATTCAACTTAACCCGTTTTTCAACAACACCGATAAGAGTTAAGCGACAGCAAAATAATGTCATGGGTCATATTTTGAACTTTGACTAATCCAATAAATAGGAAATTTATAATAAAAAAAATTCTGGAAAATCCCAGTCGATTCTGTTATCTTTCTTTAGTCAATGTTTAGTTCCTCGGTTTCGATCAAATCAAATGCCAAACTTTTCCATCAAATCTCATTGTGTCTCTACCAACATTGCCAAATTTTCTTTCGAGAAGACTTCAAGTAGCCAGACGAAATAATTTCTACCATGCAAACACAATGAAGCCAATTCGCCAGGTCCCAGGAAATGCAATGAAATGTTACACTATCTGCTCATGCAGACTATGTCCTTGCAAAAGGAAACGTTTAAACTGAAACGTTTTGGAGAGACTGAAGATGAAAAAAAAAGAAACGTAATGTGCTTTTAAGTCATGACAGTAACTGCGCATAAATGTTAGTTTTATGGCACTGTGAGAAAATAAAGAAATCTCATTAAAGATGCAGAAATTTCAAAGAAAATAGTTCCTTAATGTTTATTGTGGTCATAATAAAATCATAAACTCAAATGCAACGCCAGTCGCAAGACAAAGAACCGAGAAAAACTACACTATTTTGCATTCAACAAAACTAAATGTTGAACTTTAGACAATTGCATTTGAATAGCAGTGCACCCTCCTTTCCTCGTCCAACACCTTCAAAGATAAGAAAGACGAAGAGAAAGGAAGGGAAGAATACTTACTGACATGCGAGCACAGGTATGTCCTTTGCCGGGTTTCTTTTTCTTTTTGAACTTTGCACGTGAAAGAAGAGTAAAAGGATATTTTCTTAGGTTCGTTGGGAATTTTCTATATCATCCATCCATTCATTCATTCATTTCTTTTTTCCTTCTTTCTTTGGTTTTTACAGCTTTGCTATCCATAAAAATCTACGCCAAGTGTCATCAAAAAGTCATCTTCATACTACACACAAGGGGGCAGAGATGATGGAGCAGGATATTTATACAGCCCCCGACCACCCAAAAACCACCCTCTCCATACCCACCCCTCCCCCTCACTTGATAACACTTTGAAAGCCAGCAATCCTTGAGATAAAACTCCGGCACACAACTCTTGCTGGGGACACCTACAACATGTAGCAGCAGAGGAAATTTATAGAAAATTTCTGGTTTTGCTCAAACGAGCTGATGTTAAATGGGAACGCTTTGATTTTTATGATTTTTACGTGTGCCTAAGTTTTGATGAGATTTCTTTTGTTCTACGAGATTTGAGCCACTGCCACTTGCCCCAGCGAAGATATTCGAAGACAACAACAACAAACAAACAAATATATTTGCTGAGATTGTTTGCATATGTTTTGTTTGGCATGAACAACAAAAATTAGAGATAATTTTTTGTAAAATATTCAAAAATGGAAAAAAAGGTTTCCTCCACCGCCAGCCATACCTTTTGTGTTGCAGGGCTGTGGGTTTGATATTATTTATGCCAAACACGTGTGTTCAAGCAGCTTCTCGACATTGCAAAATTGCTATAATACTTAAGTGCAGCGGCTAGCGATCTCATGCAAATCGTCGAAGTCGAAAAGTGTTCTCCCTCCATCCACCACCAGCGGATAATGCCAAAACTTTCGATGACTTTAATTTAAATTTAAATATATCTGGCGGATCATCTCTGGTCTCGTTGTTTGCACCAATGTTGGGCAAATAAGCAGCGTCATCTTCATCACCAGCAGCATCATCATCACATTCGGCATCCTCCTGCTGTGAAGTCATTCACATTAACCAAGGCCCCCAACCACAGCTACAGCCGTAGCCACATCCACATCCACATCGTCATCGTCATAATAAAAATAATAATAACCTTAACTGGGAACATGAAGGTATCTCTCAATAACAGAAAACAACATTAAGAAGTTGCCGTTCGCTAGTCGATTTTTCGCTTTCCTCTGCAGTGTGCCAGTTGCACACTGGTTTAGGAATAAATTGAGTGGATTTAGAAATTAGCAAACATTTTATAAGATCATATGCGCTGTTTTACTTCAAAAATAATTATGCATACCGATCATTCCATGTCAAACCGAACACCTTTTTTTACATCACCATTTCCGATTCCGTTGAAACTTTGTACGATAACTAAACTTATAAAACATTTGATTCGTAGGAGACGAAAAAAAATCGGAATTTTTTTTCAAAATATATGACCAATTGAATATTGGGAAAATCATGAAAAACGTACCGAGGTATGAACATTGAAAATGGTGTAGTGAGTAAACGCGTGGGCGCAATTCAAAGAATGATGGCTTATTTTAAAGGTAATTACAAGCTGGCTTTTTTAACTACTGACAAAAATTGTGTGTATTTCTGATTTTTCTTCTTCTTTTGTATTCTTCACTATGAAAACACCAACCTAAAAATGCAGAAAAAATATAGGCATATTCCCTGATTGATTCTAAACAAACCCTGAAAATTTCAGCTTGGAGAAATAACGGGTTGTATTAAACGGGTTGTTTTATGAACAATCGTTCAGAAAATGTGTTTTTAGTAAATGTGTTTTTTTTTTTTAAATACAGACCCGATTTTACAAAAAACTTTAAACTCGATTATATCAAAACACACGATATGGGGACGATATGTGCTACGATATAGTTTTAAATTGTCAGATAAAAATTTTTTGTAATCGAAAAAGGTCCACAATTTCTAAAATAATAAAAAATCTAATTATAAACTTCAGTTTGAAAGGAACGTATTAGATTGATAATACGAATTTAAACTGTACATTGATACAATGTAATTCTAGGTTCCGGTGTTAATTAAAAAATATTAATGAGATTGTCAAATTTAATCAAAACATTTTGTATTGTTTTTTTATATTTGACAAGTATAAAAGGTGGCGTTGTACTTTTTATACCCTCAACTAGGATATTATTTCGTTGGTTTGTAACACCCAAGGTGAAACGAGATAGACCCATCGGCTGAATCACTTTCTGAGTCGATGCAAAGCAATGTCCGTCTGGCTGTGCCTTCATCTATTCTTGTAATCAAAGTAAAGGTCGCAATTATAGTCCGATCCTAACAAAAATCGACACAAGTTAGTTTATGGATCAAGGACGAACGCTATTTAATTTGAAGCAAATCGGTTCCGATTTAGATATAGCCCTATGATAATTTATTCATTATTTTGATCACTAATTTAGTTTTACTTTTTTAATTGGAAATTGTAGGTATATTTCAAATTCGTATATTTATATTACTGACAATAATAATGAGCATTATTATATTATATTACTACAAACAAAGCTTTTTTAATTCGCTAAATCGTCATTTTCGCGAAACCCAGGTGGAGAATACAGCACCTTTATTATAGGTATAAAATTAAAATTGTCCATCTGGAAACATTCAAGAAGAGAAATCTAATAGGCATAGAAATATAACTTGCGTTATAAGTAAATGGCCCTTTGTAAGAACTATTTCAATGTTTTTATTTTTAATGAATTTATTTAATTAATATTAAATTTTTTATAATGTTTCTATTGTTTTTACAGTTTAGAATATTTCCCCCTGTTTCTCTAGAATATTATCGTTTCTAGACGAATACATTTTCTAAATTAAAGACGTCATAACATTCACAGTCATACGATTTTTTTTGTTTCCTTCAATTTTGAATCTAGTATAGGTGTCAGTCATTTGTAAAATGAAAAATAATTTGTAAAATTTTTTGACAAAAACATTTGTTTATAATTTGTAATATGTCAATATTTTAAAGAAGCTCACCAGTTACTAAATAATGCCCAACATGGCAATGTTAAATCATATTGGATATGCCTAGAATAGATTATTTTTTCCCAGGAATTCCGGGGAATGAAACTTTTTTCCCGGGCAATGAAAAAAGTCCGAAAAACCCCAAACCCTATATGTGCCACTTTATCCGTTCTGAGATATGCAATTGTTCATGTTTGAGTCAGTTGAAAAATATTTTTCACACAAAAGCACAAAATTTGTTTCTTAGAATATCCTACTACTATTAGGGTTTGCATCCCGGGATTTCCCGCTGGAAAATTCCCGGGAATTTTCATATTTTCTGTTTCTCATGTTCCGGGAAATTTGTACGGGATTCCCGCGGGAATTCAGCAGAAAGTTTGTCTATTTCTCACACATTTTGTTTAATTATAATTAGGCGATACAAAAATTTCAGAATTTTTGATATCTTTAGGAATAAAGTTCGATAAACTGTTTTCCTGATATGCTAATATCAGGATATATATTATATAAAATTTTAGTAATAAATTAAATAAATTGCAATCTAAAGTAATAACTATGTATTGAAAATGACAATGTTGCTGCCTCAAAATATAAATTTAGATTTTCGAAGCTACAGGCAAGGGAAGTGATCATTTAAGATTTATTAACAGTAAATAATACATCTCTCGAATATGCAATATCATGCTCAATCACTCTCCAATGAAATTAGAAATACGCTATAAATGTGTTGTATGTTTAAAAACGTTTTTATATTTTACAACCTCTTAATTTTAAAAATATGCATAGATATATGATTAATTATTTTTCCATCCTTGGAAAAAGTAGATTTCATTTCATATTTGCATTTTGTAATGTGATTCCATATGTAGTATAGAAGAAAAGGATTTAGGAAGTAGGTTTAATGAATGAATGATAATTGAAGGGAAAGGTGGGATCATCTCATATTTTAATTTATATGCCCATTGATTCTTTTGAACCAGGAGGATTTCTCTACAAATGGATGGGGGTTATTTTTCATAATTTCTTGATTTCAATTTTTTTAATATAGTAATTTACTTTATTAAAGTTCGAATGTTTTATTCCGAAAAAGGAAATAATATTGTTTTTATAGCAAGCAATATGCTGACGAATTCCCGCCCTGTCCCGGGAAATAAATAGTACTGGAAAATGTAAACCCTAACTATTACATATATCGCACTTTTCTAAAAAAAAATCGACAACTTTGGTACCTCTAAGGGGACCTCTCCTTTCAGAGGTTTAGGTTAGTAGGCCACTATCATTCTACTCAAAATGGAAAAAATTAAACAAAATAAAACAACTAATTGTATTCGCAAAATTAATATTTCCTTACCAAAAATTAAAGAAAATACAAAATATTTTAGTTCGTCTAGAAACTTTATAATGAAATTGTTATTTACTTTTGAAATAATTTCATTTTATATGTTACTCAAATTATCTGAATCACTTAAAATAAAAAAAATGTTTGTTTACATCACCACACACCAATGTCACTGAATATATTGTGACTTAGACCACATTCAAACTAACACTAAAGACAATTTTGGTGTGCATAAAATGAGAAATGTCATTGTAAGGGTACATCTATATATATAAATGAGTTGCGTTACTGACTGACTAACAAACGGCTGAAGCCAGGGTCATGAAATTTTCAGGGTAGTTCCCAAATATGACGTAGACGTCGACTAAGAAAGGGTTTTACAAAACTCGTACTTTTAGGGGGTAAAAAGGGATAAACATCGAACCTTCGTCCTGACTAAACGGCAGTAGCTAGAAACATGAAATTCGTTGTGTTCCTTGCAATGACCATGCAGGCGAGTTACAAATAGGGATTTTTCGAAATTTGTACTTTTAAGGGAGGAAAGAGACACAAAGGGATAAAAATGGTACCAATTTAGAATTGCAGCTAGAATCGTGAAAATCGGTATTTACATTTCTCTGACAACGTAGACTTGCAATATAAATTGATTTTTCAAAATTTGTGCTTATAAGGGATAAAAATGGTACAAACTAAAGTATTGTAGCTAGAATCGTGAAATTTAGTATGTAAATTCCTCTCACCACATAGAAGCGGAATATAATTACATTTTGTAATTTTAAGGGTTGCGCGGGACAAAAAGGGATACAAATGGTACCAACTAAAGTATCACAGCTAGAATCTTGAAATTTGGTATGTAAGTTCTTCTGACCATGTAGAAGCGCAGTAAAATTGAATTTTTCGAAATTTGTACTTATAAGAGGTGAGCAGGACAAAAAGGGACAAAAATAGTACCAACTTAAATATTATTGCAAGAATCGTGAAATTTGGTATGTTAATTCCTCTGACCTGATTTTTCAAAATTTGTACTTTTAAGGGTTACGAGGGACAAAAAAAAATTTTACTTTTAAGGGGAGAGCGGGACAAAAAGGGATAAAAATGGTACCAATTTTAGGATTACAGCTAGAATAATAAAATTTAGTATGTAAATTCCTCTGACCATGTAGAAGCGCCATCAAAATGGATTTTTTTTTCGAATAAAAGGCTCTGCGGTTGTAATTTTTTGTTAAAAACTGGGTAGAAAATGATAATGAACAGTGCACATCGACAAGCATATTCCTTTGACTGTATATGAGTGCTATGTTTCCAATTTAATATTTTAGAAAAGAAAATCAAATAAATACTATCCTAAAACAGAGACGGATAAAACTAATAACAAATACCTGGCTTTTTCGCGTGCAGCGGGTACTACTAGTTTTTTATAAATATCCAAAAAATTCTTAAATTAGGGACCTGATCAAAGTAAAGAGAAAAATTGGCATATCTATTTTTTTTGGATTTTTGACTTAGACCACTATCATGCTATGTGGCACAAATAGTAAAGGTACCTTCGACGAAACTCAAAAAAATCAATATAAAATTAAAAATCGTTTTCGAGTAAAGCTAAAATACATCATAAAATATTATACATGATTCTTCGGAAAAGCTTGTTGTTGCCTCTATAAATGGGAATGATAGTTGAAAAACGTACACAAGTATTCTTCGACGGTGGTGTACAATACCAGAGACCAATAATTGTATGTAATCAATGATTGAGGGTATATTAAATACGGCTCGGCTGAATGAAACTCCCTTTTTACTTGTTTCATAAATATCAGTTCTTTACAAGGGCTTTGTAAATTGAAAACAATTTTGTTCCCAAATATCCTGAAACTGCTATTCATTCAGACCACTGTGCACGGTATGGTGTTGGATGTTGTATGCCACGCACACCCACCAAAGTATCGAACAAATACTACTTTCGCAGTGAAACTGAAGCACGACCCATAGATACTCATATAAAGTGTGGCAAGAAAAAAGAAAAAACGACGACACACTCATGCCAACAAACAAACAAACTCGCGCACCTAAGAAACTGTGGTGTATTGGTATGTGTGTTGGTGCTGTTCCTGCTGTTGTTGTTGTTGTTTGATATAAACGTGACTTTGTTGCTTTATTAATATCATCATAAAAATTGTTTAACACTTTTGACGTGTTGGTATTTATTATTAATAATAAAAATAGGCTTTTGCATTCCAAGTACACAGCGTTGTGTGTGTGTGCGAGTGTGTGTGTTGTTGTTCATAAACTCATACACGGAACAGAGAACACGGTATACGAAGGCAGGCGAGCGAGTTTTTGTTGTTAATAAGTTTGTGTGTGTGTGTGTTTGAATCACAAGCAAGGATACATTTAATACAACATGTGTTTTCAGTATGTGTTCGATGTGATATGCTCGGCTCTGACTCCGACTCCGTCTCCTGCTGCTGATTTTATTGTTGTTGCTGTTGTTATAAAAAATAATGTTGCCATTTTACTTGATTTCGTTGCCAACGCTCTGTTCCCACCACCATGTTATTGTTGCTGCTGCCACTGCTGCCGTTGTTGTTGTTAAATGATAGCACGTGTTTTAAGCATAAATCAACAAAATTGTTTTGCCACATCTCACGTCACGTCACAGCAACATCAACAACAACACCACCACCCCGTGTATTGGAATCATGGTCCTCCCCCCACCCACTTTCAGTAGGTTAGATTTCCATTTGATGGAATGCGAAAATATCTGCATGAATGCGTCTCGTGTGTATCTGCGTTGCGTACACAAGTCGTGCTTTTGTTTTTATTGAAATTCAATAATAAAAATAAAAAAGCGGGAACGAGAACGAAAACGAAATCCCACAAAAACCATTATCATGTTGCCATTAAAATGGGCAATTTTCATTAAAAATGATGCGGGTGCGAGTACGATTCGGCGGCACAAATGTTATGACATGGTTTCTTTTCGACATATTCACAAAATTGGGTTGGCTGGAAATGCCATTAGAGACAACGTAGTCTTAGCCGGGTATTTGTGTGTCAAATGGAAGACAACATTTTTGATAGGTTTCTGTTGTTCCCTCTGCAAGAGGAGGCACACACCTGCCGAAGTATTTTATACATTTTTTTTGAATAGTCTGTATTAGAAGATGATTTGAAAGCGTTCACGCCTCAACATTAATATAACCTCAATGAAATATATATTTTCTATATTTTAAATGCTCATTTGAAAACTATCACACTTTTTGGACATTTAATTTGTTTTCATAACGCTGGCATGTGCACCAGAGAGTACACGTAGAACGTTTGAAGGGCGTTTGTAGCAAATTAACTTCTTTTGGTGCGTTGCAACATTTCCTGCAAGTCCAAGTTTCTATTTGCCGTGAAAATTTAGAAAATAAAAAATATTTTATGGAAAAACTACAAAACTATCAAGAAGTATGTTTCAAATAATAGTAAACTGTACTCGAGAATTTATGATCTTTTGCGTGACATTCTTTTCTTTTTCAAATTTATGTCATCCACAAAAGTAAGAGTTAACCAACAGTTATAGGTTACAGATTACGCTATGGAACAAAAATTTTGTCGAAGGGCTATGTATAACATTTCCTTATGGATATTGGTTCGTTAATATTGTACTGTCATTTTGCCACAGAACATAATTTCGTACGAAAGTGCGAATTTTTGCGAAAATCCAAAAAATTGTTTTGCACTGAAAAATCATAAAAAAAACTCCATAAGTTATTTAATCAAAGTTTTAAAAAATCATGATTATCTACATTATATTCCAAAAGCTGTTACAAAATACTACAAAATATTTTTTTTTTAATTTTTTCTATTTCTAATAAAGGGTGATTTTTTAAAAGCTATAGGAAAGTCTTTCAAAAAAAACACATAAAATTCAGAAAAATGCATAAAATCTTTATTTGAATCGATATTATCGATAGATTATTTCATGCAAATGTTGACCTTGACTTGACGCTTAGTCCAATTTTGGCATTTCCTCGTTTGTGTGGATTTTGGGCTGTACTGAAATTAGTACTGCCGAGCCAGTCGTGGTGGTCATATGAATGACTAGCAGTACCCGCTGCTTCGCACGCGAAAAGGCCAGGTATTTGTTATTAGTTGTATCCGCCGCTGTTTTAGAATAGTATTTATTTGATTTTCTTTTTTAAAATAGTAAATTGGAAACATAGCACTCATATACAGTCAAAGGAATGTGCTTGTCGATGTACACTGTTTTAGCTGAACACCCTTCGTATATATATTTTTTATTATTTTATACCAAAAAAACGTTGGTACCATTTTTATCCTTTTTGGTCTCGCTCTCTCCTTAAAAGTACAAATTTCGAAAAATTCATTTATGTTGCTAGTTTACGTTGACAGAGGAATTTACACGCCAAATTTCACGATTATAGCTGCAATACTCTTTAAATTAGTATCATTATTATTCCTTTGTGTCCATCGTAACCCTTAAAAATACAAATTTTGGAAAATCCAATTTTAATGTGCTTATACATGGTCAGAGGAATTTACATACCAAATTTTAAGATTCTAGCTGCAATACTTTAGTTGGTACAATTTTTATCCCGCTCACTTCTTATAAGTGCAAATTTCGAAAAATCCAATTTTACTGCGCTTCTACATTGTCAGAATAACTTTAATATCAAATTTCAAGATTCTAGCTGCAATACTTTAGTTGGTACAATTTTTTTCCCTTTTTGTCCCGCGCAACCTTTAAAGTACAAAATGCATTTATATTCCGTTTCTATGTGGTGAGAGGAATTTACACACCAAATTTCGCGACTATAGCTGCAATACTTTAGTTGGTACCATTTTTATCCCTTTTTGTCCCGCTCACTTCTTATAAGTACAAATTTCGAAAGATGCAATTTTACTGCGCTTCTACATGGGCAAAATCAAATTTCAAGATTCTAGCTCCATATTTATCCCTTTTTGTCCCTCACAACCCTTAAAAGTAAAAATTTTGAAAAATCCAATTTTAACGCGCTTCTATGTGGTGAGAGGAATTTACATACCAAATTTCACGATTCAAGCTACAATACTTTAGTTGGTGCCATTTTTATCCCTTTTTTGTCGCATTTTTATCCCTTATAAGTACAAATTTCGAAAAATTAATTTATATTGCAAGTCTACGTTGTCAGAGAAATGTAAGTACCGATTTTCACGATTCTAGCTGCAATTCTTAAATTGGTACCATTTTTATCCCTTTTTGTCTCTTTCCTCCCTTAGAAGTACAAATTTCGAAAAATCCCTGTTGGTAGCTCGACTGCATGGTCATTGCAAGGAACACACTGAATTTCACGTTTCTAGCTACTGCCGTTTAGTCAGGACGAAGGTTCGATGTTTATCCCTTTTTGTCGCATTTTACACCCTAAAAGTACGAATTTCGTAAAACCCTTTCTTAGTCGACGTCTACGTCATATTTCGGAACTACCCTGAAATGTCAGTCAGTCAGTAGCGCAACTCTCTTATATATATATATAGATTATATACTGACTATTTTATATTTATTACACAGTGCAACACGAAAAAAATAACCATATACGGACACCGCTACATGATAAAAGACCAAAAAAAAAGACCCGTGTTTTTTTTTCCCCCAAAGTCATGCACTTTTTTTATGGGCCCCCAGAGATTTGAGGCCTCGGTGTAATTTTTGGAAAAAAGTGATCATATTCTCAGGCTCATATCTTGCAAACCGTTCGGAATTTTGATTTACTCTCTAAGGCAAAGTTCTAGCTCTTGTCATAAAGAACAAAAATTGTGAACATATAAAATAAAAAAAAACTTCATCTTCAATCGCAAAAAACTTAAAAAAATTCGATTTTTTTAACCTTTTTTCCCCTGTTCAGGTCCATAGGTAGCAAACCGCTGAAAATTCACGGAAACAATCAACTACAAAAATGTACCTAAGATCTCAATAAACAACTATCTAGAACATATGAACTTCCTAGGAATTATTCTTAACACCGTTTAGGTAGCGCTTAGGTAGCCGCAAAAGTGAAAAATTTTCCAAAAATTAGATCAACCATGCCATGAGATTGTTATAACATTGACGACACACTGTATTAGGTGTGTAATATTCACCGGTCAAGTCTATTTCGTCGAAAAACAACTTATATGCTATAGTGAATTCATTATAGCACGTTCATTATATATACGTTCCAATTTTCAGCCTTCTAGCTAAAAAAAAAACACTTTTGCCACGCCACTACACGAAAATCCAAATTTCGGTATCATATTTATCATTTTTGTGGTCGGTAGTATATATGTACCAATTTTCAGCCTTCTAGCTAAAAAAACACTTTTGCCAAGCCCCCACCGCCCACGAAACGAAAATTTAAAATCCGGCATCATATTTATCTTTCTCGTGGTCAATAATATATACGTTCCAATTTTCAGCCTTCTAGCTCTCCAAAACGCTTTTGCCACGCCCACTCCGCACACAAAACGAAAATCCAAATTTCGGCATTACATTTATCATTCTCGTGGTTAGTAATATATATGTACCAATTTTCAGCCGCCTAGCTCTCAAAAACACTTTTACCACGCCCCAAAGCCCACAAAACGAAAAACCAAATTTCGGCATCACATTGATGTTTATCGTGGTCAGTAATATATATGTACCAATTTTCAGCCTTCTAACTCAAAAAACACTATTGCCACGCCCACTTCGCCCACAAAATGAAAATCCAAATTTCGGCA
Organism: Polietes domitor; assembly: GCA_947397865.1. Lineage (NCBI taxonomy): Eukaryota > Metazoa > Arthropoda > Insecta > Diptera > Muscidae > Polietes > Polietes domitor. Next base: position 9,102,393 of record OX377619.1, read on the forward strand.
TCATATTTATAAAAATAAAATATTTATAAAGATAAAAAAATTATCATTATCGTTGTCAGTAATATATATGTACCAATTTTCTGCCTCTGTGGAATGTAATCCATGGTGAAGGGTATATAAAGTTCGGCCCGGCCGAACTTAGTACCATTTTTACTTGTTATACTTAATGACCACTCTCGAAATAAGAAAAAATGCAACTGATTGATTACATAGAAAAAATATATAAGGCTTATTTTTACTAACAGCCGTCATCAGCCACAATGTATAGGGCGGGTCACTTAAAATTTTAAATTAGAATCGACATGAAAAAAATACTGATTATTTTTTCAAATTTCTATTTTTATTGAAAAGGCGGAACTTTGTCATTTAATAATGGAACACAATATCATTCACATGGCTACCACGACTGGCTAGGCAGTACCTAATCTGATCAACCCAATTTTTCAGTACAGCCCCAAATCCACACCATAGTGACAATTCGTTTGTTTCATAAGGATTCGTCTTCTGTAAATAGACTATACATTTTGTTGAGAAAGTTCGAGTTCCGATAGAATTGTGCAAACAGTTCTGATAGCTGACCTCTGTGCAATACCCTACATTCATATTTATCGTATTGGACTTTGATTAGGGCTTTTGTCGGAGTTCCAAATATTCGGTCTCCAGATACAGTCGAAAGATAATGTTTGTATTCGAAAAATCTACACATTTTCTGTTCAGTAGGAAATGATCCAAATAATATTGTGCTTTATCCACATGAGTTTTACTATTCATTTTAGTAAAGGCATCAACAAATCACAAAGATTTCCCTTGAAAATTACCAGCTTTAACCTTTCTCCTTTAAATTTTTGCCCGAAGCTTGGAAATTTAAATTGACGCTGAAAGCATTGACATGTTGAAGCAACAAATTTAAATTCGAATTTTCTGAATCAATGGCTATCACATAAATCTGTGCAAATATCGATAATTTGTGGAAGTAAACACCTCAGTTTTCAGTGGTCTTTAAAATAGTGAGCGCGAGTGAGTGTGTGTGTTGAAATGTGACAGATTAATATGTTCGCGATTTCAACTTCACATCAGAAGCCACGAAAGCGAGCCACGTTTTATCATCATCACATGCGACGGACGAGTGGAGTCAGGCCATGCATCACACATCTGGTGGGGTTGGAGGGAAGTGACAAATCAGAGGTAGTGGCAATGGCATTGCCTCTGCAAGTGTAAATATGAAACAGACATTGCCTTAAAGCGAGATTTACCCGGGCGCATAAAGTCAGATTTGCCACACGTTAAATGACATTTTAATTTCGCGCGCATAACATGGCGTTCCAGCCTTTCGCGCTGCCAGTGCGTCGCTCAACGTTTTCGCCATTCTACGTATAAACTAGGCCCAAAGCGAAATATCGATTGTTGGTGCGAAAATATTTTTCGGAGACGAAGCAACCAACAACTGCACGAATTGAAATGTATGGAAAAAAGCTGGCGCGGAAGCCAACAGCATTTCCTGGCCCGACAACAGGCACATTTTAATAAAATATAGAGAAATAATTTAAGGTTTCCGTTCCGTTCAGCTCAGCTCCATTCGGTTCGTCCTGTCGCTTTTTTATAATGACCTTTGTTGCTCCTTCTTTCGTTTCACTTCAGGAATGTTTGTCCTGGCCTGGGTTGGGATGGTTCTTCATTTTTTTCTTTTTAAAACTAAATTTGGTTGTCTCGTACGTGCTGTGCATAACACATCGTCGGCGTCGTCGTCGCTTAAGCAGCACAAGATGGAAAGCTGGGCACAAGGAGCACCAACAACTTTCCAACAACTTTGTTCGTGTGTGTTGATTAGGTTCCTCCAAATACAAACACGGAACGTGGAACAGAGCACGGCACGCCAGGGTAGTCGTCGCTTGGCTTATTTTCCTTTATCCTTTAGCCTACCGGCGGGTATCCTACCGGGTATTATTGCCTGGCTGATTCCAGGCCAACGATGTGGTGGTGGCAGGAGACTAGAGGTTTCATCCTAATTTTTCATGTTGCCTTTCGCAAAAATTTCGAGCACGTAGATGCCACAGTTCTTGTTGTTGTTGTTGCTGCCTTTTTTGTTGACAAAAAAACAAACTGTTCAAGGAGTTTTGTTCGAACTGTGCAGGAAAAACACAAAGTTTTCTTAACGTCTTTCTTTGATGGAGTTTTTGTCCCTCTCTCTCGATTGGTGCGGTGCTTGTGTTGATTTAAGAGCTCTTTAGGCTCCCAAATTTGACAAATTTCATTTTGAATTTCGTAAAGACGAAAAGCTCTTCAACAGGAATGGGAGATATTCATTTTTGTTGCTTTATTTCGTAGACAACAATTGAAACACATATTTTACTTTTGGTTGGAAAATGTCTCAATAATGTTTTTCAGATGGACACAGGATTTTCTGATATCATGACACATTTTGAGGTCGTAATCCTTTGTGGTCTTGAGATATTTTAAAATTTGAATTTATTCCACTTCTTAAAATCCCAAACATTTTCATATCTACCACTATAGGAAGAAGTATAGACATATTCATCATTGTTCAACATGAACTCCAAATCCATTGGAAATAAATAAAAAAAATAAATCTAATTAATTAAAATCGAGTTCAGCTTAATAAGTAGCCGGAAGTAATATTTGTTCCTACTTGAAAATGTTTAACGATCTTTGGTTAATAAGTTTTAGTTTCTAAAATTTTCTAGGTGGGCCTTTAATATCAGTTATTTTATGCAAATAAAATATTATTTATTCCATATTTTACATACTATGTTTCGTTGGTATTTTCCAACATACTTATGGATGATTTTTTTTACTGATGATTGATTTGTATAATTAAAACGATACTGGAATATCACGATAAAGAAAACAAAATTAGTCAAAATAATTGAAAAAATGATTAAGAAAATTACAGTCTAAATTTCCATAGCTACTATCACAGTTGAAATCAAACTTTATCTATTTCCCAACATAGTCTCATTCTAGATCGATACACATAACCCAGAGTTTCTTCAATTTCATGATGTCACCCTTCTAGTAGGAATTCCCAAGTCCTACAAAAAATCATATATTATTCTTTTTCCATTGAAGTAGTCTTTGAAGTTTTCTGCGCTGTAAAACATATGCTTCTTATGCAAATGGAAATGTTCATGGAAAATGTAATCCACTCTTTCTGTTGGGACACCTATGAGCTCAGCTGTAGGATTTTAACAAACATTCACTCGAAGATCTTTTAAAATGATTTCATAGTTTTTTTTTAGAATTGTTTCTTTTAGTCGTCCTAAATAAGAGGTTCGGAAAAAATGCAAGAAGCAACAAGTAAGGAAGGTTAAAGTCGGGCGTGGCCGACTATATGATACCCTACACTTAGTCATGATACCCTATGGTGTAGGATATAAGAAGGTTATTACATTTGAACCGGGTGATAACAGGAGAATATACTACAAATTCCATACTTCTATCTTTATTTGTAAGAAAATTTGAACACAAAATTAGAATGGGAGCTATATACAAATCTGAACCGATCTGACCCATGTTTAGGTTCTCTAGTTGAAATATTAGACGCTTTCCCAAATTTTATGGAGTGTTAAATATGTGCTTTCTAGAGCGGAAAGAATCATATCGGGAGCTATATATAAACTGAACCGATGTGACCCACTTTCGCTATAGTAATTTATCTTTGAAACATAAGCTGATGTGCCGAATTAGAAGAAAATCTGTTCAAAAATGCTATTTCTAGAGCGGAAATAATCAATTCAGTAGCGAGATTTGTAATGGAGCTATATATATATTTATCTGAACTCATCTGACACATTTTCACCAGAGCTGTTTTTAGTTGAAATATAAGCTGTTTTGCCAAATTTGAAGAAAATCTGTCAAAGTTTGTGGTTTCTAGAGCGGAAAGAGTCAAATCGGAGGAGACAATTGTATGAGAGGTATATATAAATCTGAACCGATCTATCCTATTTTTACCAGAGCTGTTTTTAGTTGAAATATAAGTTGTTTTGCCATATTTGAAAAAAATCTGTCAAAGTTTGTGGGTTCTAGAGCGGAAAGTGTCAAATCGGAGGAGACACATGTATGGGAGCTATATAAAAATTGGAACCGATCTATCCTATTTTTACCAGAGTTGTTTCTAGTTGAAATATACGGCGTCTTGCCAAATTGGAGAAAAATCTGTTGAATTATGTGGTTTCTAGAGCGGAAAAAGTAAAATCGGAGGAGACAATTTTATGGGAGCTATAAATAAATCTGAACCGATCTATCCTATTTTTACCAGAGTTGTTTCTAGTTGAAATATACGACGTCTTGCCAAATTGGAGGAAAATCTGTTGGTTTCTAGAGCGGAAAAAGTAAAATCGGAAGCAAAATTTGTATGGGAGCTATATGTAAATCTGAACCGATTTGCTTCAAATTAAATAGCGTTCGTCCTTCTCCCATAAAAATTCGTTGTGCAAAGATTCTTTTAGTTCTAACAACAATTGCGACCTGGACTTTGATAACAAGAATAGATGGACAGACGGACGGACATCGCTAAATCGACTCAAAGAATGATTCTAAGTCGATCGGTATAATAAACGATGGTTCTATCTCGTTTCCTTTTGGGTGTTACAAACAAATGCACAAAGACATTATACCCTGTGGTGTAAGGTATAAAAATGGGGGTAATCGAATGGGTGCAAGTGGCCCCTCGTCGGTGTCAAAAGTAGGAAAAGGTAAAAAGTAAAACTACACAAAAAGGCAAAAAAAATGTCACCGAGGGGTGTTAAATGTATTACCGACACCCATTAATTTGTCACCATCCAACATTTTTCCAAATATGCCTACCCATTATCTCTACTACTTAAAGGGACTGTCCCAAGGAAGAGCCAAATGTATGACCGACCCTCAATATTTTGAAAACTCTTACAATTTCTAAGAACATGTCTCTCTTTAAACCTTAACCTTTTATACCCTCCATCATAGGATGGGGGTACACTAAGTTTGTCATTCCGTTGAAATATCGACCTGAGACCCTATAAAGTCCGTCTGTCTGTTGTAAGCACCCTAGCGTCTTAACTAGGGTTTTTATTTTTCCGTACTTTTTATTTCCCGGGAAACGGGAATTATTTTTTCAATTTCCCAGATCCCGGGACAGCACGGGAAACCGTCAATATATCGTTTACCATGAGTTAACCTTATTTTTTCCAATGAAACATTGACATTTTATTAAGATGACATGTGTGTTCTATTACTAGGTGCTATTTTTTGAATGGATATTCGACAATTGAGCTGTGCTTCTTATTGGTTTGTTAAAATCATTTACTTAATGAGGCCACCTGACGAAACCTTTCACAGGGTAGAAATCATGATAGTGGTAGTGTGCAGCCAAATAATAAATGTCACCACGCTATTTTTGAATAAATTAGCATTCTATAAAATATAGGTGCGAAATGGTCTTAAGCCTGTAGAGTTTCCCAGTTCAGTAAAATAAAAATGTATTTCACAATGAACCTGTTACAGAATTCAACTCAAACATCTTTTCAAGTTTCAAAATTAATTAAATGTACGCAATCAAAATTTGCAAGTGTAAATTTGAATTAAGGGCAGACAATGCATTTATGGCCTCATTAGATATTTCTATTTTATTGGGAAATGTGGACGCTGCGGATATCGATCGTTAAAATGTTAATGTTGTCTGCTCTTTGTCCTGTGGCTTCGAAAACTATAAATTCTTTTTTTAGACAGCTATCTTATCATTTTTAATACAATATTTTTACTTGCGTTTTCTATAGTATTGTTTAAAATATTAAAATAACCACTGACTTCATTTATTTTGGGCGTTTGGTTTGACCCCGAAAAAGCGAATTTTGGCTGCTATCGAACTGTAATATTTGACAATCTTTCTTAACGAAAGAATATGTCTAATAGTCGTAAATCGATTTTTCCCCTAACAATGACTGAAAATGCCCCAATATTTAGATTATATAATGCAATTTTTGAGAAAATTGCTGCTTATATTTATTTGGTATTTGGTATATACATTTCCCTTATAGCATAAACGTACGCCATAAAACGATGCTTATTTGTTGGAGGGTGAAATTGTGCAAAAGGGAAAAAATAGTACATATCAAACGAAAACAGCTAGAAACACGAAATTGTGTAGATCCGTAAGGGGGTAAAATGGGAATAAAGGGATAAAAATTGTACCAACCAAACGGCCGCAGCTAGAATAATGAAAACCGGTGCATACATTCCTCTGACTGCGTAGACATGCAAACTAAAAAGTTTTTTTCCAAATTCATACTTTTAAGGGGTAAAATGGGAATATAGGGACAAAAATGGTACCGACCAAACGGCTACAGCTGGAGATTTCAGCGTCTACTTACTTGATATTTGTTCAATACTTCTATAGGGGGTAGAATGGGAGAAAAAGGATAAAAATGGTACCAGTAAATAACCCTCTAATCCCATGTACACGTAAAATAAATTGATTTTCCATTTTCGTACCATTAAGGGGCTTCAACCAGAATAATGATTGTAGAGAAGTGCAAAATGCAGGGAGAAAGGGGAAATAATTGGTACCAATAAAACCGATGCTGGTACAATAATGAAAATCAGTGTATATTTCGTCGACTCAAAATATAATGCGATCTTTCAATACTCATAATTTTAGGGCAAAAAGGAATAAAATTGGTGCCGGCCAAATGGCTGCAGCTAGAATCATAAAATTTGGCGTGTACATTCTGATTGTATAGATACCCCCAACATATTTTTTTCAAAAAGGAGATAAAAATGATACAAATCAAGCTAGAATCATGAACTTGTATTTCTCCGACTTCGTAGGTTCCCGATATTCACCAATTCCAACATTTCTCTAAATTCAAGCTTAACAATTTTTTAAGTATTGAAAAATATTTAGGTCGGTCTTACATTAGACTTCTCTGGTGGTTTGAGAAAAATTTTGTAGATGAAATTTTAATGAGGTATTACACTTGACCCATGTAGGTGTGACTCTGAGGCAGTTCTGGGGCTTTTTGTGTATTTTTATCCAATTTCCTCTCATCGATGAGGAGTCGCATGTCCTCACCCAACCGCCCCCATTTTTGACTCCTGTATTTATTCGTGCCTTACACAATTATCGAGTAAGTGGCGTTTGACTAAAATACACAATCTGAAAATATTTTATACTATTAATGACGTTATAAAGAAAGTCTACAAACACTAATGTCAGAAAATTATAGACCTCTACATCCAGAAATATAAAATTTATTAACGCAATACGAACTTCGCAATTGAACTTTTTTTACTTCTCCTGAATGTGACATTCGTCACACATTTACACACTTTTCTAAAATACACCGAACGCAAGGAATCATCAATAATTGAAATCAATCGGTATGATATGATGCTAATTTTATCAAATTAATTTGAAATCTTAAATGGAGAAATTGAAATGTAGTCAACTTTGAGCTACTTTCTAAAATATATCCAATTTTTAGTGTAAATATCTCCAAATAATAATCTCTAGTTTATTTTTTTTAAATTTGGCCGATTCTGATTCTGGGCCACTTTGCGACGTATATGCAAAAAAAACAAAGCCAATATCACAATTTAAAATTTTGTGACATTTGATACATTTGTGATGTACGTGACTGTCGTAAACCTAAAAAACGCTTGTGCGGACCTTCCCTGGATGGTTCAGATTGCTAGGAATTCCTTCTTCTCAATTTGCTAATACCAGATTTATTCGCATTCCACGGTTGTCAAACAAAAATTAAATGGTATCGATGAGACAAAGATTGTATTCGACAAAAATTATTTACAGTCCATCGTCTGTTGAATATATTTATTATTATTTTCAGCCGAACAAATTCGACCAGATTTTATTTTTATGTGTGGCTTCTAGAGTGTTATAAATCAAATCGGTATAAACTATTCTCCTTAAAGTCGGATGCAAAGACTAGACGATCAGGATAATAGAATTCAGGATAATAGAAAATTCATTCAAAAACATAGTCAATCAATATAACCTTTTGCATGTAACAAATAAGGTGAAAACGCATTTACAGTAATAGTCCAAAAACTCTTGGAGTTGATCTTATTTTTCTGGTAGGTATTGTAGAGTAGAGCAAGTATTTGAAATTTGCCAGACACCACCAAAATTTTATCTTTCATTATTTTACGCACTGAAGTCCAATAAGAACACACATAATTCATCAAAACAGTTAAAAATGGTAAAAAAAAGTATTGCGACCATTTTCATAAAAAATCCCTAACTTTGGATCACTTTGGGAATTCGGGTATTTAAATAAGAAATGGAAAAACCAGTAATTTTTCATGATTTTTAGAATTTTGACGAATTTTAAGTATTTTATTGGACTTCAATTCGTAAATTTATGAGAGATGTAAACTGGGATAACTAAAACATGTATTTGTGCAAAAGTTTTTAAAAACTTCAAAAACTCAGTCAATTACCAGTAGATTTTTAAAATCAAAGTGGCGTTTTACTTCTTAATAAATGTGTTATTTAAATAAAACTATAAATGTACAAAAACATTGCCAAAGTTGAATGACTAAAAAATTAAAAAAAAATCGTTTTCTGGACAAAAAACACTGATTTCTTAAGTTCAGTTAAGATATTAACTAATTCAATTCATTAAAGTAATTTTTAATTGTATGTATGTATGATGTATGTAGTGGAATATCTCCACCTAAAAACATCAAACTGAATAATTTCATATTCAAATTTTTTTCGGTACACTCTAGTAAACATTCATGAAATTATTTACGAGTGTGTAATGTGTAATCATTGTTATGAACAACAGCAACAAAAACAACTGTTATTAGCAATTATTTCACACAAATCATGACTTCTTTCAAACAACATTTGAGAATGCCTTGCGACTTTTCTTATGGCCCCGTCCTTTCAAGTAACAAGCAGATGTGCGATTTTGCTTGCTCCTGAGCCAAGAACAGCAACTATTTACGACGACAACAAAAATAAATACCCCAAGCACCGACGACACAACATGGCATTGGTTAGAGCTCCAAGAATGGCGAAGGGAACACAAAAAAACTGTATTTCAAGTGGAAAATTACTTTCACGGCTTTATGATGCGGAAATTATATGAAAAGTCATGATGCAACCAGCCAACCAACCACCAGCCAAAAGCCAAAAAGAGGATCACAACAACAAACGCACAAAAGCCAAAACCTCAGTTAGAGGCATGCCACAATAGCAGCTTCTTGCCTCCCTGCCTCCACAGCATAAGTTCGAGTAGCACTCACACTGACAGTGGCAATGGCAGTGGCAGTGACTGCGACTGTAAAAGGGAATCTCGCGTTTCTTTACTTTCTTTATGGTTTGTTTGACAGCGAGTGGGAATATTTACGCTTTTGAAAAGAACGACACCGCAAGGAGTGGCAGTTACTTTTTAGCAAATTATTGCCGAAAAATGAGCAAACATTTGTCTTGCAAGTTACCAGTTCCACTTTTGTAATTACAAATATTAAGGTGACTGCAGCAGCAGCAGCAGCAGGAGCGTCAACTTTAAATGATGCCCATTCAAAGTTATGAAGTCGCTTTGCTTGGCTTTTTACGAGACTCTTTAAAGTGAACGAAAGTAGCAAATCATGCAACGACCAAGACGAACTGCCAAACAGCCAACCAACCAACCCAGCCATCCAACCAAACCGGATGCCAAAGGATGCCAAGGATGCAAACAATCAACAAACACCACTAAAGCACAACAAAACAGCTGTAAAATGCACAGGAAAAAGGCAAAAAGTGAAAGGTAACTTGTTATGACATTTACATTTTACATGAAAGACAATGTTTTGCGCCGTCGTTGCTTGTTCCAGACTTGGAATGTATGTGGCGTGTGTATGTATGTATTTTAGTTTCTGTTCCTGTTTCTGCTCCCGCTGCCTGTGCTTGTTCTTGCTCTTGTCCTTTTTTGCCACTTCAATTACTTTGCAGACAATACAAACGTGTCCCAGTCACCGTCATTATCATCAGCTGCGTCATGATCATCACGTTATTCTGTATTTGACTAACATGCCGTACAGGGTGTGGGAGTTTTGGTATTACAGGATCGTTTTTTTCATTTAACTGTAAACTGAAGTTTTTGAGAATTATATCACTCATTTGTGAAATCTTAAAAAGCGATTGCAATGTTCTCCAAATCGATTGAACTCTATGATTAATAAAGAAAGCAAGCACAGTAATATGATATGATGAGTCATTCAATGTCAGCGGTACGACTTTTGACCTCGATAGCTGCGATTGCTTTGGAAGTTTGTGTATGAATTTTACTCGTAAAAATATTGTATACTTATTTTTGGGAAAAAAATAGAAAATTTATTTTTCAAAAGTTATGACCAATTTAACAGTGAAAAAATATTTTTTTAGAAAATGTGCTTATTCAATGGCCTGTAACTCTTGAAATACTTGGCCAATTTTAATGTAATATACTTTGTGTTGAAGGCAATTGCAATTACTTTTAAAATAAGTGGAATGGTGTAGCCGCGTTATACCTTTTTAAGTTTTTAAAGTATTATAATTTTTATTTTGATTTTTTAAATGATTACATTAGTTTTTTTTAAACTTTAAAATATTTTTCTTAGATGCCTTTTTTAGTGACTGTGTGAGTTTGGAATTGGTGAAATGATGGCTTCTATTTTTTACGATAGTTTTTGTAAAATCAACCAGAATTTTATTTAAAAAACTTCATTCATTCAGTAGTTTATTAACACAAGCTTTAAAAACAATGAAAAATCCATGTAATTGGTGTTAGTTTTAAAGGGTGGCTAAATTGTAAGGGCCGTTGTTGAATGTGAACCACACCTAAACGTCAAGTTTTTTTCTGTATTTCATTTGACATTTCTCAATTTCAGACAAACTCAATTTGAACCATGGAAAGATACGCGTTAAACTTATTCATGAAAATGGCCGTTCAAATCAAAATGCATATCGTGCACGTCACAGAAAATCATCTTCAATGGCCGTGTTATCTCACGTGCTGGCGACGTCAATTGGCCGCCAAGAAAATGTGATTTGACACCGTTGGACTTCTTTCTTTGCAGTTATTTGAAAGAAAAGGTGTACGTCGATAAGCCAACAACAATTCAAGAGCTAAATGATGAGATAATTCGGCCCACTAACGGCATAGAACCTCAATTATGCCTCGGCGTCATCGAAAATTTGGACCATCGGATGGAGGTATGACGCCGAGGTCGCGGCGGCCATTCGGCCGATATTTTGTTGCATACATAATTGAACCATTTCAATATTATCATAAAAAAGAAATGACAATATTTTCCTAAATAATTTGTGTTTTATTCAAAATCAACATCGGCCCTAAAAATTTAACCACCCTTTACATATATAAAGAGTGATTTTTTTGAGGTTAGGATTTTCATGCATTAGTATTTGACAGATCACGTGGGATTTCAGACATGGTGTCAAAGAGAAAGATGCTCAGTATGCTTTGACATTTCATCATGAATCGTCTTACAAACGAACAACGCTTGCAAATTATTGAATTTTATTATCAAAATGCGTGCTCTGTTAAGAAAGTTCATTGCGCGCTTCCATTTTATGGTCAGTTTAATCGACCCACTGAAGCGGCTATTCGGGCTATTGTGACTAAATTTCGCACCAAATTTACATTGTTGGACATTAAACCACCAACACGCTTACGTAGAGTGCGAACTGAAGAAAATATCGCAGCTGTATCGGCCAGTGTTAATGATGACCACCAATTTTCGATTCGTCGCCGTTCGCACCAATTGGGTCTCTGTTACTCAAAAACGTGGAAATGCCAAAATTGGACTAAGCGGATGGACCACCTAAGACGCAGCCGCGGTCAACATTTAAATGAAATTATCTTCAAAAAGTAAATGTCATGGACCAATCTAACGTTTCAAATAAAGAACCGATGAGATTTTGCAAATTTTATGCGTTTTTTTAAAAAAAAAAGTTATCAAGCTCTTAAAAAATCACCCTTTACTAGCAGTGCCCGCTACTTCGCACGCGGAAAATTCAGATATTTGTTATCAGTTTATCCATGTTTTTGGATAGTATTTATTGAAATTTCAATAATTTAGAAACAAAACAGAAACAGAAAATAAAGAAACAAATAAAAAGTTATACAATATGTATGTACATCGTATTGTATCATATATTACGTGAGAAGTATTTCTAATTCATGAATCAAATACTCTTTTACTTTCCTCTTAAAAACCGAAATTAGGTTTGTATTTTTTCCATGCTTTATATAAGGTTACTTTCTATATATGTTTGTGTGCCACAAAATTTGAAATCAATTTTTGAAAGCTTTTTTCTCAACCAATTTTGCTCAAATTTTGCACACTTAATCATTTTCGATGACAATACAAGGAAATGGAAAAATTTGACCAATTGGACAAAGGGGCGTGGCACCTCCCATACGAAGTTAAAACCTATTATTGAATATTGTCAGTTCTATGACACCTAGAGTGGTGAAATTTTGTGTAAGTGCATATACCATCAATGTGCATAGTTGTGCCAAAACGGGGCGGTATTGGAAAAGTGGGCGTGGCACCTCCCATACGAAGTTAAAACCTATTATCGAATATTGTCAGTTCTATGACACCTAGAGTGCTGTAATTTTGTGTAAGTGCATCTAGCATCAATGTGCATAGTTGTGCCAAAAATGGGCGGTATTGGAAAAGTGGGCGTGGAACCTCCCATACGAAGTTAAAACCTATTATTGAATATTGTCAGTTCTATGACACGTATAGTGCTCAAATTTTGTGTAAGTGCATCTAGCATCAATGTGCGTAGTTGCGCCTAAAATGGGCGGTAATGCAAAAGTGGGCGTGGCACCTCCCATATGAAGTTAAAACCAAAATTACACCTACTGTAATTTTGTGTAAGTGCATCTAGCATTAATGTGCGTAGTTGTGACAAAAATGGGCGGTAATGGAAATGTGGGCGTGGCACCTCCCATACGAAGTTAAAACCCATTTTCGAATATATGCCGTTCTATGGCAGATAAAAAACTGAAATTTTGCAGTAATTTTTCCTTCTACAAAAGATAACTAAAAAAGAATTTCTAGGCCCAATAGAAAGAATTCTGCTTGCATAAAGCATGGATTTGAAAAAAAAAATTTTTTTTTTTGATTTACTAGTTTTATCTTGAGGGAGACGATTAAATTCAACACTACCAATGTATTCAACGTGTTGTTTTGTTATTTCTAATCGGTATCTGGCGGTTCGAAGGTTCAAATTGTTCCTAGTGTTAAAACTAGTCTGATTCTTTACAAAAGTAATGGTATGGTGACTAGGGTTTGGGGTCCGGGAATTCCCGAATCGTTTTTCCCGAGAATTCCCGGAAAAATTTGGACGGGAATTCCCGGGAAAAATTTTTCAATTTCCCGGGAATACGGGAAATATTAAAAAAATAATTTATTTATTATGTAGATCAATAATTTAATGTTACTATATAAATTTGAATTTTTAGATGTATTTCAAATTAATATAAATGTAAATACATACATTACTGACAATAATGAGTATTTGTGGAGTATTTCTTTATATTATATTACTACAAACAAAACTTTTTAAATTCGCTAAATAGCCATTTTAGCTAGCCTAGCTAGGGGAATAAAAACTTTCTGTGAGGCTATTTGCAGGATCTTTATTGTGAAATAAAAATATCATGCCGACAATACTACGGCTTACATAATGTACATTTTCTTGTTTTCCTAGAATAATCGAGGTGAACATATTCTTCAAGAACAATTTATTTTACATATGTAGCCAGAAATAAATGGTCTAAAAATAGGAATACAATAAAAATTGTTTGCCTGGAAACTTTCAAGAGAAATCTAATAGGAATATAAATATATGCTACGGTGTCACTTCTACCTGCGATATAAATGTCCAATTCTGACGATTAGTCTACACCTTTTCAAGTTTATAATGAGAAAATGTAATTTATAATCAGAATATGTAAGTTCATGATGAGAAATGTAAATTCATAACAGGAAATTGAAATTCATAATAGGAGCATGATAATTCACAATCAGCACTGTAAATTCGTAATGTGAAATATAAATTCATATTGAGAAATATAAAATCATAATAAGAACATACAAATTGATAATGAGATATATAAATTCAAAATGAGAAAATCCAAATTGATAATGAGAAAATATAAATTCTTATTCAGGAATATATATTTATAACATATAAATTCATAATCAGGAACTCTAAAATTTATAATCGAAGCTATGTATGTAAGTTTTCTATGGCTATTTTCGTAGAAACGTATATTTTATCAATGTTCTCATTATAAATGTACATTTTCTCAATATGATTTTATATTTTCTCATTATAAATTCATATTTTCTGAACATGAAAACGTATTTTCTGATTATGAATTTGGATTTTCTAATTACAAACTTGTATATTTCATTATGAATTGGTATGTTCCTATTATGAATTAATTGTTCTCAATGAATTATGATTTATATATCTCATTATGAATTAACATGTTCCTATTATAAATTTACATTACCCATTATGATTTTATGTGTCCCTAATATGAATTTACATTTCTCAATATAAATTTGTATGTTCCGAATATAATCTTGAAAAGGTGTAGAGTAAAATATTTGTAAAATGAAAAATAATTTGTAAAATATTTTGACAATAACATTCGTTTTTAATTTGTAATATGGCAGAATTGAAAAAAACACACCATTTATTAAATGTTGATATTTTAACCCATATTGAACATTCCTATAAATAAATTACTTTTTCCCGGGAATTCCCGGGAATTCCCGGGATTCCTGGGAATGAAATTTTTCATTCCCGTTTTCCCGGGAAATGAAAAAAGTCCGGGAAACCCCAAACCCTAATGGTGACCTATATTTTTAACTGATTTGAAAACATACAGAAGTAATTGCAACTTAAAAAGTCCCTAAATGGGCAATATTGTTAGTGAAACATCTCTATACAACGATAATGTGGGAAACTGCAATGGTAGGTTAAAAACAGTTTTTATTGCTTTATTCTGGGTTCTTTGTAAGGATTTTAGCTCATTACTTTTTCTACTAGCATAAATAATGGGCAAGTAGTTTAAATGACTATGTATCAAAGACTGGTATAACATTAGTTTTGTTCTTACATTAAATTTATTTTTAAATTTGTAAAGCAACCCTAAAGCAGAAGCTACCTTTTGCTTCAGGTTTTGAATGTGAAGATTCCAAGATAAATTATTTTGAAGATGAATTCCTAGGTATTTTATTGATTCACTCTCATAAATCACCCTACCATCCACAAAAATACTAAAATGTCTATTGTTTAACAAATATGGTCGAAATCTCAACAATTTTTTTTTATCGACATTCAAAACAAGCTTATTCTGTCTTACAAATTCACATATTATAGCGGCGTCTCTTTCCATATGCGCCTTCGAAACCACCTCACTTGTAAACAGACATATATCATCCGCGTTCATATATAGTTTCACAGACAAGTCAAGATTCTGGATATCATTGTGGTATATAGTGAAAATCAATGACCCTAAAACACTACCCTGAGGCACTCCGTATTCAACCTTAGCAATGCAACTTTTATAGCCCTCTACTTCAACATATTGACTACGATTTGTCAGATAATTCTCTATCAATCTTAATGCGGTTTCACCAATACCATACAGATTTAACTTCTGAATGAGGATTTCGTGGTCTACTAAATCAAAGGCTTTAGAAAGATCATAAAAAATACCAGCAACACCATTAGAACCGCAATCCAAACCTTGGCAAATATTGTTAATTACATTCACAACTGCTTCTTCTGTTCCACACCCTTTTCTGAATCCATACTGGAAATTACTTAACAAATCGTGACTTTCAAAGTAGGACTATAGCTGTCTATGTCCCTTTTTCCCCTCAACCCTTCTAAGTACAAATTATGAAAAAAAAACATTTAGATTGCGCTTCGACGTTGCAGATTGACACACCAAATTCCACGACTATAGCTGCAATACTTAAATTGATACAATTTGTATCCCTTTTGTCCGGCGCAGCTCTTAAAAGAACAGTTTTCAAAAAATACAATTTTACATATCAAATTTCAGGATTCTAATTGCAATAATTTAGTCGGTACTATTTTTATCCCTTTTGTGCCGCTCACCCCTTAAAAGTACACATTTCGAAAAATTCATTTTTGTAGCTCGTCTGCATGGTAAGTGTAAGGCATACACGGAAGTTCATATTTCTAGCTACTGCCCTTTTAGTAAAGACGAAGGTTCGATGTTTATCCCTTTTTGTCCCACTTCACCCCCTAAAAGTACGCTCGACTACGTCATATTTGGGAACTACGCTGAAAGTTTTATGCCGCTGTCTTCAGCCATTTAGTCTGGGCGCTGATCAATGATAAGTCTGTCGCAACTATTGTATATAGGGTGGGCCATTTAACATTTTAAATTTTAACTACCGATTACTTTGAGTTTGAAAGGAAGCTATGCGCTCGAACAAAATTGGGAAATATTTAAAACTTACTTCCAAATTAACGATGCTTTAACGCAAACTGTAAGAAGTTTACGTGGAAAATGTTCTTGATTTCAGATGATGCTCATTTTCATCTCGGTGGTTATGTCAGTAAGCAAAATTGTCGCATATGGGGTTCAGAGAACCTACACATGACTATACATTTTGTGTCTTATTTATTCATTTTAAAAACAAAATTTGGCTTATGGCTACAAACATCGATGGTAAGCCAATAATAAAACAATAGTACTAATGTTGTTCTCTATTACTGTATTTTAAAATATGCGTTTAAAGCATGCAAGGTTCGATGGCACACGAGCTCCAATTGAGGGTAAAAAGATATATTAAAGATACAAAGGGATATGTGCGAAATTTCAAGATCCTAGCTCAGTTTCTTCCAATTTTCGCCGCAGCTTGTATGAAAATATTCCACTGTGACCCGTATTGAGGCCGTATGTTTTTGAACTATTCACAATATATTATGAAATCCCATAACTACTAAGAGAAAATTTGTGAAAATTCAAAATTAGTATTAATTTCTAAAAATATGATCACATATTTTAAGGATACATGTTTTCATTCTTATAACAAAGCCTTGTTGTAATTTATTTTACACCAATCTTCTCAATTTTCGCAATTCGTATATTGCTTAGTAGTTAGGATTGTTAATCTCTATGATACAATTCAAAATTTGTGTCATGTCATGTGGCACCCTTTACAAATAACGACGACGGTACAACAACATAGTGCGGCATTTGATGTCGGTAGACATTTTTCCCCAGTCAAACACGTGGTAGACTTTGGCCAACAACGGCAACAAAACTATACCGTCTGCATAGTTTTATTCAAACTAATATTCTCGTGCAAGTGAGTGTGTGTGTGTTGGCGTGTGTCTGAGGCAACAACGAATGAATGACAAATTTATACAACTACCACTACCATTATAACTAGAGTTCCAAATACAACTCTGCTATTTCTCAACTCTCGACTCGAGTCGTTGAGGAGCTGAACATTGTATTGCAATTATCTGCTTTGTTAAATTGAGAATGTGAACAGAACATGTTCAAGTGCGACAACGACGACTACGACAACAGGGAGGACCAAGACGAGAATGAGAACGAGCACTACCACCAAGATAAGGAGGTCCCTATCTACTAGACATGGCACACTGGAGGGGGCGGAGAATACTCGAACAAGTTGTTGCTGCCGTTCGGCGTCTGTTTAACAGCCTGATTTGCCTATTTAGGAACGGCTCCTGTGCAGCAAGTTCAGACAGCAACAATTAGATTTCGCACTTGAAATCTCAGCATTTCGCAAAACAACAGCAGCAGCAAAACAAAAGTGGAATTTCTTAATTGAAGTTTTCCATTGTCAGGGCAGCCAGTATCATCGGCTCGCCCCTTCATCCATTTCTGGTGGTGGAGTTGTTGCTCCTGCTGCTGTAAGTTGGCGGCATAGTCTGTAAACACTTTCCACTTTCCGCGTTCGGCGCTTACTAAGCGTAGGTTGTCGTTTTTTTTGGCGAAAAGTTTCGTAGATTCGTTCATTTCATTCGAATGGCTTAACTTTAACACTGAATGAAATGTAATTACTTTGAAAGCCCATTATATGCAACCTCTTGGTGTCGTTGTTGCTTTTGTGGCATAGAAAGAGAAAAGTTTAAATTTGTTAAAAGCATTAACCAACAAACAAAACTCAAGTTTCAAGTGGAAAATTAATAAATAATTAAAAACATGGTGGGGATAGATGAAGATGGTTGAGCCATCCCCATTTGAAGGATATTCTCAAAAGAGAATGTTGTGGTGAATTTTACTTGAAGGTGTTTGAAAGTAGGTTTAAATGGGACGGGATTTGAAATACTGTCGAGGATCCAACAGGGTGGAGTTAGATAAGTTAAACCAATGAATATAATAAGGCCCAGTGCAGAGTTACAAGCCGACCCATAATTATCGGTGGCGGCGGAGCTACTCAAAATGGGTCGGCGGCGGTGGCTTTCGGCTGATTTGCCGGCTGGCTCGTTCTGTCATTATAATTATTTGACAATTTTGAGAAAATGGAAGGAATAATAGGTTTTTAATAAATTTTCTTTTATTTCTTGGCAAGTAGTTCAATATTCGTTAATATTAGCCAATTTTCCTCTAATTTAATATTATTATTCCATTCAATTATTTTTTTGGAGTGGGAATCCATTCCCAAAATTTATAATATGGATGAATTTAATAAATATTGTCGCAATTACAGCTTTTCATGTGAGTCATATTTGACCAGACATCTTGAATATCATAATCCTTCCAAAGATTGATAAAACTCTACCTACTTTGACACAAGACATAAGCGCAATAGAGGAGCTGTTGTTTACTGTTTTTCATAGGAACACATGGCCACGTATACTGGAATTGACTTACATATATAAATGCGACTTTCAATATATATTCAATATACAGTCATTACACTTTCTATATACGTCATCATATAGTGGGATACCAATTTCACATTAGAAAGTTGTCTAAGTCCAGTCCACATCAGACCTAGAAGTTTATTTTTTGTGAGTATTGACTTATAAAAATTTTAATTTTTTTACAAAAATTCCAATTATCGTCGAGGGTAACTTTTTGGGCCTGGACAAGGCCATATACATAAAACTGTGAACTCAGTACTTTTAATTTCCAACAGATATATTTGACTTAATAATTTATTTTCATACTTTCGAGAGCCATACACAGTGAGTTATGAGTAATGAAATGAGAAGAGAACAATGTATGTTAAAAATACTAAAAATGCCATGCCTCTCTCCTCTATCTGTATTAGTTTAGCATTAACAACCATTTCAAGTTCCCCCCTTGAATAATATAAGATGAATAAACTAAATAAATAAGGGGGGCACCTGAAATTGTTGTTAATACTAAACTAATTCAGATAGAGGCGTGGCATTTTTAGTATTTGTAACATACATTCTTCTCTTTCATTTGATACCCATAACGCCTGTGTATGGATCTCGAAAGTAGGAAAATAAATTTTTAAGGCAAATATATCCTTTGGAAATTAAAGCCCACAATTCCCAAAACGGAGAAAATAAATCCCATAAAATTGTTTTGAAAAAAAAACACATTTGTTAATTTCGATCGAGGATCAGAACACAAAAGAATTAGTTTTTGGAAGCTGCGTCCGTTGATAAAATTAAGTTTTTAATTTTGAAATCGGTCTTTGGTTTCCGAGAATTAATTGCGAAAATAAATTATTTTTTATGAGAATTGGTAATATTCTAGTAATCTGGATGAACGTATTATTCTAATTACACTGTGCAACATTTTTGAAGTCATTTCAAAATAACCATATACGGACACCGCTACATGATAAAAGACCAAAAAAAAAAAGACCCGTGTTTTTTTTTCCCCCAAAGTCATGCACTTTTTTTATGGGCCCCCAGAGATTTGAGGCCTCGGTGTAATTTTTGGAAAAAAGTGATCATATTCTCAGGCTCATATCTTGCAAACCGTTCGGAATTTTGATTTACTCTCTGAGGCAAAGTTCTAGCTCTTGTCATAAAGAACAAAAATTGTGAACATATAAAATCAAAAAAACTTCATCTTCAAGGTCAAAATTAAAGGTCAAGGTCAAATTAAAAAAATTCGATTTTTTTAACCTTTTTTCCCCTGTTCAGGTCCATAGGTAGCAAACCGCTGAAAATTCAGGTAAACAATCAACTACAATTTTTGTTCTTTATGACAAGAGCTAGAACTTTGCCTCAGAGAGTAAATCAAAATTCCGAACGGTTTGTAAGATATGAGCCTGAGAATATGATCACTTTTTTCCAAAAATTACACCGAGGCCTCAAATCTCTGGGGGCCCATAAAAAAAAGTGCATGACTTTGGGGAAAAAAAACACGGGTCTTTTTTTTTTGGTCTTTTATCATGTAGCGGTGTCCGTATATGGTTATTTTTTTCGTGTTGCACTGTGTTATCTATTTTCTTTTGCATTTACCTACATGAAGTCCTCTTTCCAAAATGTATAACTTATTGTATTTATCTTAATGAAGGTAGGTAAGAACTATTAAATATAAAAAATACAAGAAAGTAAAAGTGAAATATAATGAAATATTACCATTAAAAGTAATTTATCGTATTAAAAGACACAGTTTTCATCCAATCTTACTGAAATTTGGCACATATAACTTTGTTTGTACTCTAACTATATGGTGAAAAAAATTTATCGATCGATTTAAATTTAGATATAGTTTTCGTACATGTTTTCACTCGTTTTCCATGATATGCGCCGTTGTCACTGGTGGAGGCAAATCTTATTATAGGTATGAAGCAGATAAATACACTTTTTATAAATAAGTTGGAAAGGGCAGAACAAGGGCTTTAATAATTTATAACAGACAATAAATAGGGTATCACTTCTTGAACTTAATTACACGCAAAATTAAAAATTTCATAAAAATAAAAATTGAGATATCATAAGGATATTTAGAAAAAATGTCTCCGAAAATTATGTTGTTTTTTTCATTTTTGTCCAACAAAATGCCCAAAATCCTAGATTGGGGAAAATATGTTCCAAAATTTGGGGTTGTTTACTAAAATAGTCGCCATTTCTTTATTTACCGCAGGAATATGGTGATAGTTCTTGAGTAAAAAGTCAACATATGAGGCTAAAATCTATATAGGGTGGGCCTTGTAAAATTTTAAATTAGAATCGGCTATAAAAAGTACTGATTTTTTTTTTCAAATTTTTGGTTTTATTGGATAGTATGATCTTTGCAGAGCTGTTAAATTTCGATTACGATTAGTAATCAATTACATTACTTTTTAAAAAGAATCGTAATGATTATATAATCCACTATTCAACAATTTCTGATTACTAATTGATTACGATTACAAATAATCAAAAAATAATCAGGATTACTTGCGATTACTGAAAAATAATCAAAAATAATCCGTTACCTTTCGGTTTTAACTGGCAAAATAACGAGAACAGAAAAAATCAAAACGGACATATATTGAAAAGTCAAAAGTTTTGACAAACAGACTACTATGACTCTCATACTGATTTCGCGAGAATCAAAAGTAATCACAAAAAATCAAAAGTAATCAAAAGTAATCTTTTAAAGTAGTCGAACTCATTTTTGATTACTTTTGATTATTTTTCAGTAATCGCAAGTAATCCTGATTATTTTTTGATTACTTGTAATCGTAATCAATTACTAATCGTATAAAACTGAATGTAATCGTATTGTAATCATTACTTCTACTTAAAAAAGTAATCTAATTACTAATGATTACGATTACTAATCATTACTTAACAGCTCTGGGTCTTTGTCATTTAATAATAGAACACAATATCATTCATATGACTAACACGACTGGCTCTGTAGTACCTTATCCGTTCAAGCCAATTTTTCAGTACAGCCTATCAATCCACATCAAACAGTGACTCGTTGAGGATGCATTGGCTTTTCAATAGTCACTTGTGGGTTCTCTGAACCCCAAATGCGGCAATTTTACTTATTTACATAGCCACCGAGATGAAAATGAGCTTCATGAAGGCTGAACTGAAATCCGATCTATTCTCTACTTTAGAAGTAAGTTTTTAATATTTCCCAATTTTGTTCGAGCGTGATGGTCGAGTGGTGGCTATGAATTTAGCACAATCACCACATGTATCTTTATAAAGCAAATATTTCAACTTCTTTTTTGTTTTTTGTGCGGTATTTTTTTCTAAAATATTACGTACGATAAGATGACCATTTAACGTTGTTTTTGTTCGGTTCTTATGCTGGATTTTAGTTTTATGCAATTTAAAGTACAAATAATACGAAAAGTGATTGGACAGTGATTTAGCACAAATTAAAAAATCTTTAATCAAACCGGAAAAAAACTGAACTAACCAATACATTTTATTATAAACCTTATTTTTGGTTGGATAACCACTATTTTGAGTAATAGCTGTACATCTTCTGGACATACTCTCCGCTAGAGACATAAAACGCTCCATTGGAATTTTGAGTGTCATTCAAGAAATCGGGCAAATTTTTGGGTTTTATTGCTATAATATGTTGTTAAAGTCCATTCCATAAATTCTCAATAGGATTGAGATCCGGTGACTGTGCTGCACCATTTTCAAAAATCTATTCTGTTCAGCTCCAAACAGCTGTTCACTGGCGTTAAGTGTGTTTTGGTTGGTTGTCGTGCATAAAACGCCACTTAAGTGGCATGTTTTTATCTGAATATGTTATCATAGAATCAACAAGTAGATTTTTGTAAATATACTGATCCATCAGTGCATTGATTTAGTGTATCGGACCAACGCCGTGTCCAGAAAACGCAGTGTACACCATCAGATTTTCGCCAACAAGCTTTACCGTCTCATATTTGTACTTCGGGTTGTTCTGCATGTTTGGAGGGCACAATTCGTAAAGTTATCTATTAGTTCCGAACCGACATGTGTTCGATTCGCCAATCCAGGCGATATTTTCCCAAAAATCTTAGATATTTCTAAATGATCCTGAGCAGATAAAATGTGACACTGTAAGCCATATTTTGATACGTCTGGCTTATGTTGAACAATGCACCCAAGAAAATTTTGTTCATTGGTTCTTCTTCTTATGGTTCTTGAGGAAATGCTAATGTCAATTTTTGCCGAAATATTTCTCTGAATCATAGTTGAGCTCTTAAATGGATCTGCTACGCAGGTTCTATAAATTAAAAAATCCGATTTATTGGTTGTTTTTCCTGGCGTAAGACATTGTGCGACAATTTTAAAGCTCCCATAAGTGCCAATATGGCTTAGTATATTGCACACAATCTGTCTGGATCAATTTATAATGTTTGTAATATCCCCAGCGGTACTTCCACTGTCGTTCAATTGCATAATAACCTGACGCTGCGCCTCAATGCACAATTTTCTTTTGGCAATGTCTAATTATAAATTTTGTTAAATAATAACTTCCATTTGAGTAAAAATTACCCATACATACCAATTAATTAATTTAAACGCAAAAAGAGACAGAAAATGACAACTTTTATCAAATGTGCTAAATTTGTGTCCAGCCCAGATTACGAATTACTTGCAAAAACATGAGTGTACGAGAAAAAGGCACAAAAGGATACGAAACAAATTATGGGGCTTACTGATCGCACCATAAGCAACAATAAAAAACAAATATTTTGCGCAGAGTTCATTATCAGAACTAATTATTTGCTATTATAAACAACACATGTGAAGTGTGCTAAACTCGTGGCCACCACTGTATATAATTTGATTTGCAAATGTCAAACATAAACCTGAAAATAAAAATAAGATTAATAATTTTAAATAATATACTTTATTAATATTTTCTAATCGATACTTTGCGATTTGAGAATTTTTGATATTATTTTTTGTATTGAAAAATTGACAATTTTTGAGGGGACCTAACGGGGAGGTCCGTTTGCCAAAATGATTGAGCAGCAGTATGCATTTATCTTTACGATAAATGACAGCTACCCTTTCAAAATTTCAAATTTCCAAATCAACTGGAAAACATTTAATTGAGACAATTGTGTGCGAGGTCCTAGCAGGGGTGTGGTTAAAGCGTAAATATTTTTTAGGATTGAAGTGATTTTCAAATATCAAATTGTAACTACCTTTTCGTGGATGGTACCAGAAGGGCCGTGTCATTTCGCCCATATTAGAACCTAAACTAAGTTTGAGAAAAATATTACCATGTGCAAAGTTTGAATTGATTCGTTAACTCCTTTCGAGAGTTATCGTGTACACCAGCCAGATGGACGGACGGACACGGCTCAAACACTGCTTCAATGCGGTGTACTACCAAATGATATATACCCTATATACTCTGTAGAGTGATGGTACACAAAATCGATTTTGAACCACTGTGTGTAGCCTAACCTTATATACAATTGTTTTGTGGAGGTAAATAGAGTTGTTATTTTCATTAGGGGTTTTTCCTAAGTGTTAACGAAACATTTTGGAACTATAATTTCCATTTTATACGTGGACAACTTTTGAGACCAAAAAGAGACCGAATATCCTGCCAAAGGTTTCTTAATTTTTTTCGCATCGAAAATATCTACAGAATCTAAAATGAAAGCGAACTTCATAGTAATCTTCATGTGTGTTTACACATACACTCACATACACATACAATTTGAAAATTCATTAAAACTTTGCGAATTTTGTGCAAAATCTAGAAACGCGAGTAGTAAAGGGTGATTTTTTAAGAGCTTGATAACTTTTTTTTTTTTTAAAACGCATAAAATTTGCAAAATCTCATCGGTTCTTTATTTGAAACGTTAGATTGGTCCATGACATTTAAATGTTGACCGCGGCTGCGTCTTAGGTGGTCCATCCGCTTAGTCCAATTTTGGCATTTCCACGTTTTTGAGTAACAGAGACCCAATTGGTGCGAACGGCGACGAATCGAAAATTGGTGGTCATCATTAACACTGGCCGATACAGCTGCGATATTTTCTTCAGTTCGCACTCTACGTAAGCGTGTTGGTGGTTTAATGTCCAACAATGTAAATTTGGTGCGAAATTTAGTCACAATAGCCCGAATAGCCGCTTCAGTGGGTCGATTAAACTGACCATAAAATGGAAGCGCGCAATGAACTTTCTTAACAGAGCACGCATTTTGATAATAAAATTCAATAATTTGCAAGCGTTGTTCGTTTGTAAGACGATTCATGATGAAATGTCAAAGCATACTGAGCATCTTTCTCTTTGACACCATGTCTGAAATCCCACGTGATCTGTCAAATACTAATGCATGAAAATCCTAACCTCAAAAAAATCACTCTTTATTTTTGAGTTTTTTTTTGGGAGTGTTTTAAACAAATCCACCTCGAAAACAATCTTAATTTAGTTGGTGTTCATGCGAGTCCATGTCCACCGCCCTCTACTATTCCGTTGAAAACTTTCACACGAGCACCACATACACTTGTGGTTACGCTCCCCAGAAAATGTGGAACTTTTTTTCTTGTGGTCGACAAATAAACTGATACAACCACCCACCGACATGTAACAATTGAATGCACAACAAATTTAGAGTTTTGTTCAAAACAAAACTTTTTAAAACCAACAACAACAGCAGTGCAGCAGCAGCAAGACCACGTACTTGCCGCTTGTCCTTCCGAATGTCGAGGATATTTCCTAGAAATGGAAGCGAAACCTCCGCCAAAAAAAACTATTCGGCGAATAATAAATACGCGTCTTAAATTACTTACATAAGTAGTAGTTGGCTGGAGGAGCGTGAAAAAGTTTCCTCCTAAGCACAGCAGCAGCAACACAATCGTGAAGCACAAACCCAGTTAGAAATGGAAACAGTGGTTGCAGCGGACAAATTATGGTTCAAAAATATATGTTGCCCAAAACTAATCGTCCTCCAAAGCACAGTGGTTGCAGAGGATAAACTATAGTTGCCACTCTCAAATTAAATGAATTTAATTTAATTTCTGAGACTGAATTTAAATGTCAGTCTCTAAGTTTATCATAACAAATACAAAAATTTATGTTTTGACTGTGAGCCACTGTGCAACACCAGTCCAAAATTCCCCGAATCATTTGAAATTTCGAATGAAATTATGAAATTTGAGCTACCCAGTCACAAAGTGTGCTGCTGGAAACCCTGCAATTAAACTTCCGAATAATTTCGTTCGCTTTAATGACAATGCGGTGGTTGGGTGTGAGAGTGGCTTCCACGGGGGAAGCCTTCGAAGTGTTTCGAACGTACAAATGCTAATCGTATCTCATTGATTTGACATGTGTTTTCACGCCGCACTCAACACACCGCACAACCACCTAACACAACACTCGCAGTGGATATTAAATTACAATTACAAAACTCACTCTAAATCCACTTTACATGAACATGACCTTTGAAATCCTTCAACTGACTTCAATTGCATTTGACCGCTCAAGTGTGATGTAGCATTTGTGTCCGAGTAAGTCGGGTGTTGGGTGTAATGAGTGTGTCATGAAAGAGGGTTGGTGGTAGGAGGGGGGCGTAGCAGGTTTCAAATGCTATAGTTGTTGATTAGCATAAACATTATAGTTTATTTAACATTATTTGGGTATCATTTTGCGGAGTTGTTGTTGTTGCTATTGTCAGTGATGTTGACGTTGACGTCGTCAGTTTCTGTCACCACTGTCAGATATGGCGAAACTTTATTGGTTTCAATTAAAGTTAACTTCATGACACACAAGTCATAACGTTCTTTTTTTACGGGTTGAATATTTCATAAACATGCGACACATCATCACTTCGAAATGGTTTTCATGA
Source organism: Polietes domitor (assembly GCA_947397865.1). Classification (NCBI taxonomy): domain Eukaryota; kingdom Metazoa; phylum Arthropoda; class Insecta; order Diptera; family Muscidae; genus Polietes; species Polietes domitor. Next base: position 9,129,197 of record OX377619.1, read on the forward strand.
AGTATTTATGTCGTATGAGGACAGTCGGTTCGAGAAGATGGGATAAAAATAAACTAAGACTAATATTAGACTTTATTTGGTTATCAAAAATTGTATTGTATTATTACTAAATCAAAATTGAGATAATTGGTATTAGTTTCAGTATTTCATTTCATAGGATAAAATTTTGCAAGACAATTTGTTTAAATACTTCGCCAGGCAGAAAAACAGACGGAAATTAAAATCATCATTTCATATTGTTTTTTCTTGTGATCGGTAATATTGTACCACTTATAATAAAGGGACTTCCCTGGATATTTTCCATGAAGAATATTGAAGATCAGAACTTTAGTTTACGGCGAAAAAAGGAAGAATTGTCAAAAATCAAATTTATTTTAGGATGAGTGTGATTCTCCTCCTTTCCATAACCAAAACTATAAACTTCCTACGTAAGAAGAACTTACTTAATCGAATAGCTGGAATTCAAATGTACTACATTCAAAACACATAGTAAGTCAATCAAATTGTTCACTAATCAGACAACACAAAAACTAAAAAATTAATATAATTTCCATTTTCTTGACTTAAGTCGGCTTTTGACGAATGAATATTTATTTTCTGTAACCCTTCTTTACTATTGTGCTAAAAAATCCGAAGAATACATGTAATTTTACAAAATTCAGATAAAAAATTCCCCATCTTTCAAATTTTGCCCATTTGTATATTGTCTAAGCAGGTTACAAATAAATTAACTCACACAACAATATACGAGTATCGGTGTCGAATATACTCTAAAATATCGAATGGGAAGGGTCACGGGCACTTTCCGCCCATCTCTGCACAACTATTTACACTGGATCTACTAATACAAATGCTCAGCACTCTAGGTGTTATAGAACTGACAGTATTCGATAATAGCACTTACACAAAATTTCAGCACTGTAGGTGTCATAGAACTGGCAATAGGTTTTCACTTCGTATGGGAGGTGCTACGCCCACTTTTCCAATAACGCCCATTTTTGGCACAACTACGCATATTGATGCCATATGCACTTACACAAAATTTCAGCACCATAGGTGTCCTAGAACTGACAATATTTAAAATTGGGTTTTAACTTCGGAAGGGAGGTGCCACGCCCACTTTTCCAATACCACTCATTTTTGGCACAACTACGTACATTGATGCTAGATGCACTTACACAAAATTTCAGCACTCGAGGAGTCATAGAACTAGCAATATTCAATAATTTGTTTTAAATTCGTATGGGAGGTGCCACGCCCACATTTCCAATACCGCCCATTTTTGGCACAACTACGTACATTGACGCTAGATGCACTTACACAAAATTTCAGCACTCTAGATGTCTTAGAACTGGCAATATTCAATAATAGGTATTAACTTCGTAAGGGAGGTCCCACGCCCACGTGTCCAATACCGCCCATTTTTAGCACAACTGTCCAGACTAATAATTAGTGAACTTTCACAAAAATTCAAGACTCTAGCTGCCAGAGTACTCCGAAAATGCTAATTTATAAAAAACGAAAAAAAAAACTCTAATTTGTGTGGGAGGTGCCACGCCCACTGAAAATATCAAAAATTTATATAGCCTATTTTCACCACCGATTCAGTGTGAACATACTGTGAATATGTTGGTTTTGTCCCCATTACATTTGATTTTGTAGACCACATTAGATTTTTCCCCATTTTCTAATTTTGTCTTCGTCCTACTACCATTGCTGTCTTCGTCGTCAAGCTATTTTTCTCCTTTTCGTTAATAACTTTTGTATTAAACATCTTGTCAATTAATGTATTATTTTTATTTTGTAAGCTCGATGTTGGGTCCTTCTTTAGTCTTCTATATGTACAGATACCTTGTATTATTGTCCTCATTTTACGTTGGTAATCCTCTTTTTCCACAGCAACTGTCTTTCCCCCTCTGTTAGCACTAAGTATTAAAATGTCATTATTATCTGTTAAAGATCTTTTCGATTGTACCACTGTGTCAAGTGTCATTTTTTCCCTTGAGCTTAGTCTTGCTTCTATCTCTATTAGTTTAGCACTTTTTCATCTTAGGTTATTTAGTTTATTCATATTTTACCTTTTAAGGAATTATATATATTTTTTATTGATATCACCGTAAAACAATTTAAAAACTCGTTACACTTGAACCGATTGATATACGTATGAAACTATAGGCAAAATGGAGTCATTTATTCATCATCTTGTCCCTACACAGGACTACAAAGTTCCACAGGATACAATATTTCTAAAAAAATATCTGTTAAAGACGCTTCACTTAGTTCAGCATTAATAGACATTTCAAATTTACCCCTTAGTTTTTCTAGTATATTCATATCTTGCTTTTTAAGAGACAAAACTTTAATACTAAACTAATACAGGTATAAGCTTGGAATTTAAAGTATTTTTATCACATATTCCCTTCTTTGATTTGGCATTTATACCGGTGCCATTGGAATGAATATAAGAGTATTAAAACTAACTTTTTGAAAAATTGTATCCTTTGGAACTTTGTAGTCCATTTAAGGTGCAACAGGATGAGAAAATGAAAAACTAAAAACGCAAATTAACTCTATTTCACCTATAGTTTCAGATTTATATCATCTGGTTTAAGTGACTGTCGGACATGTAGACATATGTATTCTAAAAAGTGGTGTGTCAGTAAAAAATGGAATTAACTCGTGAAAATGTACGTGAGACGATTGATTGTCATTTCTGAAGTGGAATGTGGATTTGTTGCACGTTTTACATTGAATCCACATCCTTAGGAATGTGAAACGCTGGTGTTGCGAGATTCAACGCGGCCGACCTTCGCTTAAGGACGAATTTCAAAAAGGTGTGCAATTTCGAAAACCTTAGGCATTAGTTAGTCACTACATAATCACATACATACATAAAATTGTTTATCATCATGTAGCAGAGAAAAAAAATATTCTTATTGGCCATGTAAAAACTTATTACAAGTGACGAATCATGGATTTAAGCATATGAGCCTGATACTAACCAGTGGGGCCAAGAGAAATTGCCAAAAATATGAATAAAATACATAAAAGGACAATATTTCATATGAATAAGTAAGAAAACGTCAGTCTGCTAAACCGACTTATATGTACCCTTACTCTCAGAAAACATGTGTATGGAATGACTTAAATATAGCTTACCGCCGGGTTATGTTTGTGGGAGGTACATAGTAGAAAATTGTGCCAATTGGGCACAGCTTCCACATTTGTAAATAATTGTAAAAATATGATCAAATATGAAGTAATAATGGATTTCAGAACCGGTAAAGGGACAATTGTTTGAGAGATAAAAACATTTTCGAATAACAAATTGCAAATGATTTTGACAACCCGTATGGATTTTAAAGCGGTTTTATTGTAATCAAAATTATGGCGCTTTGTGTGAGAGGTACCAGATGGGGCGTGACAATATGGCCCATATTCCACGCCTAAGTAACCTCTTTAAAAGTATTGCCAAATATAAAATTAAACATTATTCCGATCGTTGGTATAGAAGTTTTATCAACTTTAATTCTACGTAGAATATAGAAATATGGGTCATTTGTGTGGGAGGTACCAGAAGGGGGGGTGGCAATATAGCCCATCTTCGAACTTAAGTTTGGGAAAATATTACCATATTAGGAATGTCAAAACCGAAAACCGGATAACCAGCGTTAACTCCGACACCGTCCATCGTTTTGTATACACTCCACGAGAGTACTATGTTTTTGTGCATTTGTTTGTAACACCCAAAAGGAAGGGTGATAGACCCATTGTTAATTATACCGATCGACATAGAATCACTTTCTGAGTCGATTTAGAAGTGCCCGTCTGTCCATTTATTGTTGTACGATGTCACGATACAGGTCGCAATTGTAGCCAGAACCAAACGAATCTTTGCACAACGAAGTTTTTCGGGACAAGGGCGAACGCTATTTAATTTAAAGAAAATCGGTTCAGATTTAGATATAGCCCCCATACGAATTTCACTCCCAATTTGACCCTTTTCACTTTAGATACCAAATATTTCAACAGATTTTCTTCAAAATTGGCAAAACGTTTTACAGTTCAACTTGAAACACCAGTGGTAAAAATGTGTTAGATCGGTTCAGATTTATATATAGCTCCCATACAAATTTCGCTCCAACTTTGATTTTTTCCACTCTAGAATCCACATATTTTAACATATTTTCTTCAAAGTTGGCAAAACATCTTATATTTAAACTAGGAACAACTATGTTGAAAATAAGTCAGATCGGTTCAGATTTATATATAGCTCCCATTCAAATTTTGTTGACTTTTTCTGTTCTAGAAACCACATATTTTAACAGATCTTCTTCAAGTCTTGCAAAATATCTTATATTTCAACTAGAAACACCCACGGTGAAAATGGGTCACATCGGTTCAGATTTACATATAGCTCTCATACAAATTTCGTTCCCCCAGAAACCGCGTATTTTCAGAGAATTTCTTAAAATTGAGCATAACACGTTATACTTCAACTGGAAGAACTTATTGTGAAAGTTAGTCACTTCATTCCATGGTTGGATATAGCCCCGAAACAAATATTATTCTCGATTTGACAAATTGGACCAGGTCATATTAACCTGTGATTAGGAAACATACAAAAAATTTTCTCGTTTTCACTTTTCTACTGAATTGAATTGTATTCTGATAGAAAGTGGAGTGTATCATATAGTCGGCCCGCCAGACTTTAGCCTTTCCTTACTTGTTTTAATTGTCATTTTCGACAAACCGGTGAAACCGTTGTTTTGATGTCAGTTAACCGGTTTTTAAATTACAAATCATTTGCATTTCGTGGATATAAAATACACAAGAAAATGTGAGAGTAATGATTTGTTTACTAGCTGCGAATATAAACTGAATTGAACTCTTAATGCCGCAGGTTTAATATTGTCCCAAAATATTGATTTGTGTTTAATAACGATTTGTAAAAGGTTACGTCCCTTTGGCTAAGCATCTGTGAGCTAAACGCTCCTGAAAACTCCTCCAAAAATCACGTTATCTCGTGTATTTTTTTGTTACACTTTTGTCCTGAATTTGAAATTTTAATTCTTTTCTTTGTCTATTATTGGTCGAATTATTTGACGTTTATAGTAATTTTTTGTTGTTTTCAAAATTGACAACTAAAAGAATCGTATTCCTAGCAAATATTTTGTAAGAGATGGTTTGAAAAATGTGAATATCGGATGAAAAATTAAGTCACTGATTCTATTTTTGAGAGAAGTTAAAAAAATGGGTTTCAGAGGCAAAACTTTAAAAATCTTGCGGCGTTATTTGCCATCCGATGTTCATCATTTAGGCAATTTTCGAAAAGAAAAGTAAGTGTCACCTCTGGTATGTTCGATTTAGTCGCGCCGAACTTAGCACCCTTTAAAATTGTTTTTAAGGCGATTACTGTGAAATTTAGTAATATCACTTATTTACTGTGTAAGTGCATAATTACAAAAATATGACGCACTACCTCCTTACGACACCGACTGTGGTATACAAATATGATGATTAACATTCAGTTTGTTTGTTTGTTTGGAATAGTAGTAGCAGTACTAGTAGTGGTGGTGGTGGTGGTGGTGGTGATGATGGCAGCAGTAGCCGTAGCAGCAGTAATAACTGTATATCAAGGATGAAGGATTCATGTCATAATACTCGCATGTACATGTGTATATATGTGTGCGGAGTATGTAAGTACGGTATCAACATAAATGTCATTAAGTCAGTCCCGTTGCATTGATGGGGAGGTTTTTGTGGTCGACCTCACTGTGACGTGTTGTGGTTACAATTTTAGTTATATTTTCATCATTTGCATTTCAAAAAGTTCACATCAGAGAGAGTCCGCAAAAAATGTTGCACAGCAACAGAAACAGACAGAGACAGACACACAGAGGAGCACTAAACATAACAGTATAATAATACGAGTATGTATTTCTACATATGTATTTGTATTTATGGACAATAGATCGTATCGGGAACAGTACTTTTCTTCAATTCAATTCGAATATTTATCTTATGAGGGGAATATTATTACTCTGCACCAATTTCCCCCGTATGCAATCCAAACCGGACTTCAGCTATTGGTAGACCTGGAATATTTCTAAGCACTAGTTTACTAACATTTTATCAGGGTATTTATACCCTACACCACAGGGTATAATGTTTTTGTGCATTTGTTTGTAACGCCCAAAAGGAAACGAGATAGACCCATCGTTTATTATACCGATCGACTTAGAATCACTTTTAGAGTCGATTTAGCGATGTCCGTCCGTCCGTCTGTCCATCTATTCTTGTAATAAAAGTCCAGTTCGCAATTGTTGTTAGAACTAAATGAAACTTTGCACAACGAAGTTTTATTGGATAAGGACGAACGTATTTAATTTGAAGCAAATCGGTTCAGATTTAGATATAGCTCCCATACAAATTTTGCTTCCGATTTTACTTTTTGCGCTCTAGAAACCACATATTTCAGCAGATTTTCTTCAAATTTAGCACAACGTCATACATTTTAACTAAAAACACCAATGGTGAAAATAGCTCAGATCGGTTCAGATTTAGATATAGCCCCCATACGAATTTCACTCCCGATTTGACTTTTTCTGCTGTAGAAACCACATATTTTAACAGGTTTTCTTCAAAATATCTTATATTTCCATGAGAAACACCCAAATATAAATATTCTTCTCGATTTGACAAATTGAACCAGGACATATTAGCCTATGATTAGGAAACATACAAAAATTCTTCCCGTTTTCACCTTTTTTCCGAATTGAATTGTATTCTGATAGAAAGTGGAGTGTATCATATAGTCGGCCCCGCCCGACTTTAGCCTTTCCTTACTGGTTTTTAATTAAAAAATCAAATTTCGTCGAGATACCTTTAGTATTTATACTCTTATTTTGAACATATAGTACCGATCACATACGCTTGCATGTTAAATTAAAGCTAATTATGATAGCTACAAATGTTGCGAAATTCACATTCACCTAGAAACAGTGGTTTAGGAAGAGTCTCCAAAGATTTCGGGAAAATTGATTTTTTTTTAGTTTTTTCGTTTGCATTTTTTTTAATATTTTTTTTTGATGGCACGAAAGAAGTTATAACAAGTAAAAACTGCGGTAAGTTCGGCAGGGTCGAACTTTATATACCCTCCACCGTGGATTGCATTCCGCACAGAAAAATACCATTTTTTCATATAGCTAAACCAAAATAAATAAAAATATTGAAAAAATAATTTTATAAATAAATATAAAATATATATGTATATCAACACGTTCATACTATATATATCGAAATAATACTTCAAGTCAATTCAAAAAGTAAATTTAAGAAACAATATTAAAAACCAGTAAGGAAAGGCTAAAGTCGGGCGGGGCCGACTCTATGATACACTCCACTTTCAATCCAAATACAATTAAATTCGGTGAAAAAGTGAAAACGGGAAGGTTTTTTGTATCCTGTAAATGTATGTGTTTGACAAAAAATTTTATATCGGAAAGGACATTTGTATGAGGATATATTAAACCTGGGACGAAATATGTGAAATATAAAATGTATAGTTTGGCCAAAATCGGTTAAACTTATGGGAGCAACATTTGAATTTGGGCTATATTTAAATCTGAACCGATCTTACCCACTTTCACCATAGTTTTGTTTAGTTAGATTATAAGATGTTGTGCGAAATTTAAAGAAAATCGAGCACAATATTTGGCTTTTAAAGCGGCAAAAGTCAAATCGGGAGCGACATTTATATGGGGGCTATATCTAAATCTTAACCGATCTTACCCAAATTTCTGCATAGTGTTTCTAGTTGGATTATAAGATGTTGTCCCAAATTTAAAGGGTACAATATATGGTTTTTAGAGCGCAAAATTCAAATCGGGAGCGACATTTGTATGGGGCCTATATCTAAATCTGAACCGATCTAGCCCGCTTTAGCCACAGGTGTTTCTAGTTAGATTATAAGATGTTGTGCCCGCTTTAGCCACAGGTGTTTCTAGTTAGATTATAAGATGTTGTGCTAAATTTAAAGAAAATCGATTAGAATATGTGGCATTCAAAGCGGAAAAAGTCAAATCGGGAGCGACATTTGTATGGGGCCTATATCTAAATCTGAACCGATCTAGCCCGCTTTAGCCAAAGGTGTTTCTAGTTAGATTATAAGATGTTGTGCCAAATTTAAAGAAAATCGATTAGAATATGTGGCATTTAAAGCGGAAAAAGTCAAATCGGGAGCGACATTTGTATGGGGCTATATCTAAATCTGAACCGATTTGACCTATTTTCACCATAGATGTTCTTAGTTTAAATATAAGATGTTTTTCCAAATCTGAAGACAATCTGATACAATATGTGGTTTCTAGAGCGGAAAAAGTCAAATCGGGAGCGAAATTTGTATGGGAGCTATATATAAATCTGAACCGATCTGTCCGATATTCACCATGGGAGTTTCTAGTGGGAATATAAGATGTTTTACCAAATCTGAAGACAATCTGATACAATATGTGGTTTCTAGAGCGGAAAAAGTCAAATCGGGAGCGAAATTTGTAGGGGAGCTATATATAAATCTGAACCGATCTGACCGATATTCACCATGGGTGTTTCTAGTGGAAATATAAGATGTTTTACCAAATCTGAAGACAATCTGATACATTATGTGGTCTCTAGAGCGGAAAAAGTCAAATCGGGAGAGAAATTTGTATGGGAGCTATATATAAATCTGAACCGATCTAACACATTTTTACCACAGGTGTTTCTAGTTACAATATAAGATGTTTTGCCAATTTTAAAGAAAATCTGTTGTAATATGTGGTATCTAGAGTGGAAAGAGTCAAATCGGGAGTGAAATTCGTATGGGGGCTATATCTAAATCTGAACCGATCTGTCCGTATTCACCATGGGAGTTTCTAGTGGGAATATAAGATGTTTTACCAAATCTGAAGACAATCTGATACAATATGTGGTTTCTAGAGCGGAAAAAGTCTAATCGGGAGCGAAATTTGTATGGGAGCTATATATAAATCTGAACCGATCTGTCCGATATTCACCATGGGAGTTTCTAGTGGGAATATAAGATGTTTTACCAAATCTGAAGACAATCTGATACAATATGTGGTTTCTAGAGCGGAAAAAGTCAAATCGGGAGAGAAATTTGTATGGGAGCTATATATAAAGCTGAACCGATCTAACACATTTTTACCACATGTGTTTCTAGTTACAATATAAGATGTTTTGCCAATTTTAAAGAAAATCTGTTGTAATATGTGGTATCTAGAGTGAAAATAGTCAAATCGGGAGCGACATTTGTATGGGGGCTATATCTAAATCTGAAACGATCTTACCCAATTTCTGCATAGGTGTTTCTAGTAAGATTATAAGATGTTGTGCAAAATTTAAAGAAAATCGAGTACAATATGTGGTTTCTACAGAGGAAAATGTCAAATCGGGAACGACATTTGTATGGGGGCTATATCTAAATCTGAACCGATCTTACCCAATTTTTGCATAGGTGTTTCTAGTTGGATTATAAGATGTTGTGTCAATTTTAAAGAAAATCGGGTACAATATGTGGTTTCTAGAGCGGAAAATGTCAAATCGGGAGCGACATTTGTATGGGAGCTATATCTAAATCTGAACCGATCACACCCAATTTTTGCATAGGTGTTTCTAGTTGGATTATAAGATGTTGTGTCAATTTTAAAGAAAATCGGTGCAATATGTGGTTTCTAGAGCGGAAAATTTCAAATCGGGAGCGACATTTGTATGGGGGCTATATCTAAATCTGAACCGATCTTACCCAATTTTTGCATAGGTGTTTCTAGTTGGATTATAAGATGTTGTGTCAATTTTAAAGAAAATCGGGTACAATATGTGGTTTCTAGAGCGGAAAATGTCAAATCGGGAGCGACATTTGTATGGGAGCTATATCTAAATCTGAACCGATCACACCCAATTTTTGCATAGGTGTTTCTAGTTGGATTATAAGATGTTGTGTCAATTTTAAAGAAAATCGGTGCAATATGTGGTTTCTAGAGCGGAAAATTTCAAATCGGGAGCGACATTTGTATGGGGGCTATATCTAAATCTGAACCGATCTTACCCAATTTTTGCATAGGTGTTTATAGTCGGATTATAAGATGTTGTGTCAATTTTAAAGCAAATCGGGTGCAATATGTCGTTTCTAGAGCGGAAAATGTCAAATCGGGAGCGACATTTGTATGGGGGCTATATCTAAATCTGAACCGATTTGTCTCAAATTAAATAGCGTTCGTCCTTGATCCACAAAACTTACTTGTGCCAATTTTTGTTAAGATCGGACTATAATTGCGACCTGTAGTTTGATTACAACAATAGATGGACAGACAGACGGACAGACGGACAGACGGACAGACGGACAGACGGACATTGCTAAATCGACTCAGAAAGTGATTCTAAGTCGATCGGTATACTTAACAATGGGTCTATCCCGCTTCCTTTTGGGTGTTACAAACAAATGCACAAAGCCATAATACTCTCGTGGAGTGTATAAAAACTTAAATACCATAAAAATTAGTAGATAGATGGTGATACAGTTGGTTTATTTCCATCCAAATTTAATTCCAAAAGTACAAATTTTGAAAATCCATTCATGATTCAACCAATTTTTGCTGTAAAAATAAAGTACGAATTTGGAAATTTTTTTTCTGCGTGTCTATGCAGTCAGAGGAATGCACACACCGAATTTCATGTTTCTACACCGAAAGAATTTTCCTTCATAATATTTATGAAGCTATTTAATAAAAAGTTTTTCATAAATTTAGTGAATTTGATCTTAATATTTATGAAAAATTCATAAATAACATGAAATGTTTCATACAATTTTTTCATAAACATTTCATATTTCATAAAACAAAAGTGTTAAATTAGTGAAACTTAGTTTCATAAGATCACACAAAGATTTCATTGTATTAAAGAAACAATTCTTAAATATTATGAAATATGTCAGAACCAATAAAATATTTCTGTCTTGAAATGTCTTCATAAGTATAATGAAGAATTTCATAGTTTTTATGAAATGTTTCATAGCTTACAACTACATTTTTAGTGTGTTGACTTTATTCGGTTAAATGCTAGCAATTCTCATTTGTTCTCTGTTAACTCTGACATAAGTGTGTAACCTGATTTAGGTCAAAGACATTCTCATTGCAAAGACTCTCTCGTGTGTGTTGATTGTCAGCTACTTTCCAATAGCTGACATCGTAACAAAGAAAACAAGGCCTATTTGGAGAAAATATGTGGATACATGTAAATGTTATTCATCCGTTATTGTAAAAGTAATGGAATTTAATTTTCTTTTTTTTTGAAATTTGAAAAAGGGATAAAAATGGTCCAAATTTAAGTAACGCAGATATATTCGTGAAAATCGGTATTTACATTTCTCCGACAACGTTGATTTGAAACATAAATTGATTTTTCGAACTTTGTACTTTTAATGAGCGAGGGGGGCAAAAAGGGATACAAATTGTGCCAACTAAAGCTATAATCTTGAAATTTGGTTTGTAAATTCCTCTCACCGCATAGAAACGCAATATAAATGAATTTCTGCACTTTTAAGGGGCGAGCGACACAAAAAGGGACACAAATGGTACCAACTGAAGTATTGCAGCGAGAATCGTTAAATTTGATATGTAATTGGATTTTTCGAAATTTGTACTTTTAAGGGGTGTGCGCGGGACAAAATGGGATAAAAATTATGTACAACCATTTAATTACGTAAACGCGGAAATTTCAAAATTTTTAAATATAAGAAGGATGAGGGACGAAAGGGGATAAACGTGGTACCAAATAAAGTACATGCTTTTAGGAGAGTAGCGAGTTAAGTACTTTTTGGGAAAGAGCTGAAACAAGTTATAAAATGGCCGGCTACATCTAGAAACATGAGATCGAGGTTATAAAAGGCTCTACGATTGTATTTTTTTGTTCGAGACTGGGAGTTCAGCTAAAATAGTGCAATTCGACAAGCACATTCCTTTGACTGTGCCTATGAGTGTATAGGAGGTTTCGAAATTACTATTTTAAATTTATCTATATCTACCAAACGAAAATTCAAAGCCAATATGGATAAAACTGATAAAAATTAACTGGCTTTTCCGCGTGCGTAGTTGCACAAAATTCGGATAAAGCGGCTACATGTTGTGGATTCTTTTTTTTCTCCATAATCACTTGTGATAAAATGATATATAATAATAGATAAAATAAATATATAAATATATAAATATTTAAATACAAAATCTGAATAACCCGATTTGTCTGTCAGCTATCATACAATAGATGCTTCTTGTCAACAGCACTTCTCCCCACAAATATCCCGAAATTCAAGTATTACATGGATATTGGGAAACTTAAACTTTACATAAGCTTCATTACACTGGCCGTTCACAGGGCTACAAAGGACCCAAGGATACAAGTTTCAAAAATTAATGCTTACTATCACCTTATGGCTTCGGCATAAATACCAAATCAAAGAAGAGAATATGTGCTAAAAATACTTTAAATTTTAAGTTTCTATCTGTGTTAGTTTAGTATTAGGAACCATTTAAAATTTTGTCTCTTAAAAAGCAAGATATGAATAAACTAGAAAAACTAAGGGGTAAATTTGAAATGGCTGTTAATACAGATAGAAGCATGGTAATTGAAGTCTTTTTTTTAGATATTTCCCTCTTTAATTTGACATTAATACCGTTATCGTGGGGTGCAAACAAGTATATACAATATATATTTTTTTAAATTGTATCCTCTGGAACTTTGAAGTCCTGGATGAGGAAATGAAAAATTAAAAACGGCAAGTGACTCCATTTTACCTATCGTTTGCCGGTTCAAGTGTAACGACTTTTTTAATTTTCGTTTATAACACAATAAACGATCCCTTAGTCTAGAGTATTAATAAATATTATACATTTTGTAACTTTTCCCTTTGAGGACAGTATTGTTGAATTTCAGAAATTAAAAAAAATATTTTCGATACATCCCATTGTACACTTTTACATGGCAGTAAAATATGGTCTTCAAACAACCATTTCCAATTGTGTCTATACACAGACGACGAACAAAGTTGGTTGGTTGTAACAACGTGAGATGACAGTTCCTATTTGCAGAATACTTCGGTTATCCTCCGTTATCGTTACCATTTGATCCTGCTCCTATTTGACCACATTTGTCATTTAAAGTCTCCGACTTTTTTTTCATTGCCAACTGCCAAAGCAGTTCCGGGTAGTCTCTGCCTGTGGCTCTGGTGTACGGGTGTGTGTAAATCATTATTGAAAAACAATGACATAAATTTAACGTGTTTTTTGTTGTGTCATTCTTTAGCCGACTTGATGCCAATGCAAAAGAGGTGTCCGTAAACGTACTCGTACTCGAATGTGTAACTTTTGAAATTGTCACACCTTTATTTCGAAATTATGGATACAATTTGCATATGCTCGCATATGCTGCTCGTTGTTCGGCCAGGTCCAATCCAATCCAATTCATACTATCACCCCACCCCATACCATCCGCAATCCAGGTCCAATCCAATACCAACCAATATATTATCCACGTGTTAAATGGTGTGTGGTTTTAAACATTTATCATAGGACACAACATTTGAATGTGTTCGCTGGTCCTCCTCCCTACATACGAGTATGTATGTGAGCATATTTTAAAACAAATTCCCGGCAACGATGCACAGTGGTGCATTTTAACCCGAATGGTGCTGTAATTATTTTTTTTTTAATTTTCAGATAAAACTTTCATATTATCAATGGTCCACACCAGAAGCGTTGGCGAATGTCTTTTGTGTGTGACCATATGGTCAGCACCATTCGAAAAAAGTTATCGGATAGTGATGATTTTCCAATATGTATGTATTAGAGAATTTCCTTCGGTAGATCCCGATCAATAGTGTTGTGAGTGTAATATATAGCAACCTCAGTTCACAAAAAAAATTTTACGTATCAATTTGCCAATTAAAAGTTAAATGCAAGATCTGTAAGGCGAGTCACAACGAGACAAAACTTGTTGTTCAAAGTGGGCGTGGTGCTGAATCATTTTGTTAAATAAATGAAAGGATTTACAATTGCATTTTTGATCTTTCTAGATTTTATGAAATGTGGAATGTAACACTGTGCAGTGACTGTCAAATGCCCGCAGTCATAGTCACAGTGCTTGCGCGTTGTCGCTGCCATATGCCATAGAGTGGAGTGTCTTGGTTGAAGTGTGCTGTGCAGCAGCCAGCACCACCATCGTCGTATTGTTGCTGTCGTCTGCAGTAGCTTCTCCGGGCATTCCGGGCTACGTATGCGTGTATCAGTAAGTCTCCGTGTGTGTGTCTATGTGAGTGCATTACATTATTACTGCAGGATGTTTTTCATTTTATTTAAACATACCGCATGTTTTATTCCAATTTTTGTTTCATTTTTTTGTCTCTTCTTCCTGCGGATAGGATAATATGTAAAATATGTTTTTGATCATAAATTTAAGAGAAACTCTTCGATTTGAAGTTCCATTTCTAGTTTATGGCACTCAAAGGAGGAATTCGGTGTGAGCTTAAGTGTTTGCCGGGGAAAATCTTAGCGAATGAAAAATGTTCTGGCGAATGTAAACGGATGACAATTTATGTATTGAAATTTCTAATATTGCGATTGGAGCCGGAATTAAATTTATGACAAAACTAGGCATCACGTTTGTTTAGTTAGGGCAGGATTCTGCCCAGTGAAATATGATATGATTTTTATTTTTTGTTTACTGTGCTCTACCGATATACCCACATTTTTTGTCGGAAAAGATCGATATTCCAAAAAATACGGACCAATTTTTGAAAAGCATTATTTACAACTTTCAGGATCCGACTCATAAAAATATATTTTTGCGTGCATTGAGCCAAGCGTTTCATAAAAAAAATAATAAACATTTTTTATTTTTGTTTTTTTTTCAAAAAAGAAAGACAAAAATTATTTTTTTTTTCGAAAAAAAAATTTTCTGGCACGAAAAAAATAACAAAAGTGGAAATTTTTTTTTGCTAACATTCTAACGCAGAAAATATAGCTGAAATATAAATAGCAAAATATAGCTGAACCAATTTCCTCCGAATTCAATACCGATCGTCCTTGGCCCAAAAAGTAACTTCTGCCAAATTTCATGATAATCGGGCAACAATTGCGACCTGTAGAGTGCGAACAAGCTTAGATTGACAGCAGACGGACGGACGGGCAGACATCGTTTAATCGATTCCGCTGGTGATTCTAAGCTGATCCGTATACTTAAAGGTGGCTCTAGCTCGATTATTTCTTGGTGTTACAAACATTTGGCGGAAAACTAACTTATAATACCCTAGTCCACGAAGTGGTGTAGGGTAAAAAATATGGATAAATTGGTTAATATCTAAAAGGCTAAAAAAAGTTTTTTGTAATATTTTTTGTGGCACGAAAAAGATTACCAAAAATATAAATAAAATAAATTTGTTAATACATTTTTTTAAAAAATTCCAAAAAAATAGCAAAAATAATAAAAAAAATATGTCCATAAAATATTTTTTAATATCGTTTTCGAGATTTCGAAAATGTTATACATAACCCTTCAACAAAATTTTTCTTGCATAGTGTTATTGAATAATTATGTCCTGAATGACACTGTGGAGCAAAATGGTTGCTGCACTTGAGAAAACGCTCACAACAAACGAACTTGCATCATGGCTATGCATTTAGTTATTGACAACTTTCTAGGCAAACATCGTCCTCTACTGCTTAAACATACGTCGACACTGTGTTAAGAGATCTTCACATTTCATGTCAACGAAAATTAATTTTTTGACTTGTCATATGGATTACATCAAGCATTAGTTGGTAACAGATCCGATTAACGAT
Organism: Polietes domitor; assembly: GCA_947397865.1. Lineage (NCBI taxonomy): Eukaryota > Metazoa > Arthropoda > Insecta > Diptera > Muscidae > Polietes > Polietes domitor. Next base: position 9,145,087 of record OX377619.1, read on the forward strand.
TTCACCAAACATGTGAGTGGTTTAAAGACAAGAATATTCTTCTTATAGCTGACCTATAATGAACAATGTTTGTTAACGGTATAGAACTACCAAGAGCTAAAAAAACAATTTAATGAACAAATTCTTGTTGGTAACCCAAGTTGGTGATGTTATTTTATTCATATATATTACAGCTTTCCGTTGTTCGATGATTTACGGTAAAATTTTACGTATAATATTTTTTCCATTCACACCACTCCCCTACAATTCAAACCTCTGGTTTAGGGGAGTTTTTACACATTATTTTCAAAAAGGACCAAGAAGACCCCTATATTGAGGAGCTAGAGGATTAAAATGTTCCACAAAAATGTTCCTCTCAGTGTTTGAAGTAATATTGATGCACACATCCTATACATAAAATGTATCGATCATAAGTTTTCCTATGCCGATTCATCATAAGAATGTGCAAAAGGGGGAAATGTTTCAAAAAGGATCAAAAAGACCCCTATATTGAGGAGATAGATTACTGAAATGTTCCACAAAAATGTTCCTCTTAATATTTTAAGTAATATTGCTGAATGCATCCTATCCTTAAAATATAAGGATAAAAAAGTTTCCTATGCCGATTCATCTTAAAAATTTGCAAAAGAGGGAAATATTGATCCTCCCTTTAAAATGGTCCCCATACGTAAACTTTTAAAACGCTGATGCATGTGGATATTTGTACTCCCTCTTTCAGCATCCGTTGTCAAAACCTTGCTTTATTTTTTTTATTTCCATAGTGTAATTATATCATTCTCAGAAATTGAGTTCAAGTTTTTGATATGTCTGGTCTCTACTTTCAGAATTGTATAGACATTTTTATGACCTCAAATTAGTGTATCGCGGTGTTATCAATAGACTGGAAAAACTGTTCTAATTACATTCAATTTTCTCATAACTTCTTTCCACTTCCTATTTACAATGACAAATCCACATTCAACCATTCAGGGGCGAAACATTATGTTCAACATTCCAATAACACTCATACGCTCCGCTGAACGTACAAATTTGATGAGGTCGTCGTAATCTCTGCGAATATCTCAGAGTCATCGATGTGTAGTAAATTACGCTAATAAAGCATAATTCACATTCACATTATAGAGAAGAAGAAGAACTTCTCTAAGAAAACATAATAAGGAGAAAACAACAACAACAAAAGAAACAACAACGTAGAACAAAACCACAAAAAGGAAGAACATTTCGAAAAAACTGTTGCTTTCATGGTCTTGGCAAGGCATCAGGCACAGGGCACACACACACACACTCTCTCTCACACACATAAATTATTCACTATGATTTTACTATTAAACGGAAGCAACGGAAACACAACTTGCGCCCGCCCAATAGTCATTTCCCTTTCCGGCAGAGCCCAGCCGACCACAAAAACATCCCAACACAGGCCGCACGAAGCTCTGCGATAAGTAATCTGCAAAAGATAATATGAAAATGAGATATCTTGCATTGGCTTACCACAGATTTAGAGCAGCGTTGTTGGATTTATGACTGCGCCAGCGAGCTGAAATGAGAAAAAGAAACAGAAAATATGTCAGTTGGTGGCGAGAACAATGAAGCAAACCTCAAACACTACCACCTCGCTACGCTGGCTCACCTTTGTTGCCCAATAATGACATGATACAAAAGCATTCCAAGGGAATGAGATTTTGTTATCTTTTAAATAGAAACGCAAAACCAAGACCAACAGACCAAAAACCAAAACAAAAAAAAACAGATTTGTTCCATGAACTTCATAAAAATGATGAAAATGGGGTCTTTGCCAAAGAAAACTCATTTTCATTTTATTTATCTCCGAAATGAAATCACTCTTAAGTGGATGGATGGAGCCTATTTTGCATCTTTTGTTTTGTTCCCTCCATCATTCGTTCGTCGTTATTTACTACAGGAATTTTACGATTTTTAAATTATACTCGTGTAGCGACCGAATTCTTTTCAGAGCTCACAGACCCATGCCCCCTCACAGTCACAGTCGACAAGGCAAAAAGTAAAAACAATTTTACGGTATTTGATTTAATATCTCAGCCAGCCAGTCAGCCAGCTATCCTGGCTAAGGCAGAGAAGACCAGGTAACCAACCAGGATACCCTCGTTCGTTCGTACGTTCATTCATTCCATTGTTAAAACAAATACAAATAAATACTAAAAATGCTAATGAAAAACGTGCTCAAGTTTTGATACAATTTTGTTTTTATTAAATAAACTTTTTTACATTTCTATTACGTTGGGAAGGAACAGTGCTGCAGCAATACATCAACATTTAGGCATCGATTTTTTCAATTCTTCTCTAAGTTTTTAACTAGAGTTATGACTAAAGAAACGTTTGTAGTTTTTTCCACAGGATTCTAATCTATTCATCTTTAGCTGTTTTTTCGGGTAACCTTTTTAACTGTTAGTTATTGTGAACTGGAACAAATGTTCCCTTTGGCAATAAAATGCTAAGGATGTGGTTAAGGTTCAAGTACCACCGGACGTAACCTTTTGTTTAGGATGCCCTGCTTAGGTATTTCTTGGGAATCCATTTCAGTTAGATTAGTATATTAAAAAATAAAATTATATCTAACAAATAAGAGAAAATGTATTTAATAAATACTCTAAAAGCTTGGTTGAATAAAAGGCTCAGCAGCCACAACATACCATCTGCGATGGATTACCCGGTCAACTGACTATTACACTAAGAAAGAAAAAAAATTGTCGAAGGGTAATATATCAAAATTCATTTTCAACTTTTCCTTCATAACTTCTAAACTAGACGTCCTACGAGCAAAAGGACAATAATCTGTGATCACTTTTTCGGGTCAAAAAATTAAAATTCATTTCCAAAACTTTAAAGCACAATAATCTGTGATCACTTTTTTCGGGTCAAAAAATTAAAATTCATTTCCAAAACTTTAACCCTTCATAACTTCTAAACTAGACGTCCTACGAGAAAAGGACAATAATCTGTGATCACTTTTTTCGGGTCAAAAAATTAAAATTCATTTCCAAAACTTTAACCCTTCATAACTTCTAAACTAGACGAGCAAAAGGACAATAATCTGAGATCACTTTTTTCGGGTCAAAAAATTAAAATTAATTTCCAAAATTTTAACCCTTCATAACTTCTAAACTAGACGTCCTACGAGCAAAAATAACAATAATCTGTGATCACTTTTTGCGGGTCAAAGAATTAAAATTCATTTCCAAAACTTTAACCCTTCATAACTTCTAAACTAGACCTCCTACGAGCAAAAGTACAATAATCTGTGATCACTTTTTTCGCCTCAAAAAATTAAAATCCATTTCCAAAACTTTAACCCTTCATAACTTCTAAACTAGACGAGCAAAAGGACAATAATCTGAGATCACTTTTTTCGGGTCAAAAAATTAAAATTCATTTCCAAAACTTTAACCCTTCATAACTTCTAAACTAGACGTCCTACGAGCAAAAGGACAATAATCTGTGATCACTTTTTGCGGGTCAAAAAATTAAAATTCATTTCCAAAACTTTAAACCTTCATAACTTCTAAACTAGACGTCCCACGAGCAAAATGACAATAATCTGTGATCACTTTTTTCGCCTCAAAAAATGTAAATTCATTTCCAAAACTTTAACCCATCATACCTTCTAAACTAGACGTCCTACGAGCAAAAGTACAATAATCTGTGATCACTTTTTTTGGGTCAAAAAATTAAAATTCATTTCCAAAACTTTAACCCTTCATAACTTCCAAACTAGACGTCCTACGAGCAAAAGGACAATAATCTGTGATCACTTTTTTTGGGTCAAAAAATAAAAATTCATTTCCAAAACTTTAACTCTTCATAACTTCTAAACTAGACGTCCTACGAGCAAATCCTTTTTCTGTAATCACTTTTTTCGGGTCAAAAAATTAAAATTCATTTCCAAAACTTTAACCCTTCATAACTTCCAAACTAGACGTCCTACGAGCAAAAGGACAATAATCTGTGATCACTTTTTTCGGGTCAAAAAATTAAAATTAGTTTCCAAAACTTTAACCCTTCATAACTTCTAAACTATACGTCCTACGAGCAAAAGTACAATAATCTGTGATCACTTTTTTCGCCTCAAAAAATGTAAATTCATTTCCAAAACTTTAACCCATCATACCTTCCAAACTAGACGTCCTACGAGCAAAAGGACAATAATCTGTGATCACTTTTTTTGGGTCAAAAAATTAAAATTCATTTCCAAAACTTTAACCCTTCATAACTTCCAAACTAGACGTCCTACGAGCAAAAGGACAATAATCTGTGATCACTTTTTTCGGGTCAAAAAATTAAAATTAGTTTCCAAAACTTTAACCCTTCATAACTTCTAAACTATACGTCCTACGAGCAAAAGTACAATAATCTGTGATCACTTTTTTCGCCTCAAAAAATGTAAATTCATTTCCAAAACTTTAACCCATCATACCTTCCAAACTAGACGTCCTACGAGCAAAAGGACAATAATATGTGATCACTTTTTTCGGGTCAAAAAATTAAAATTCATTTCCAAAACATTAACCTTTCATAACTTCTGTGATCACTTTTTTCGGGTCAAAAAATGTAAATTCATTTCCAAAATTTTAACCCTTCATAACTTCTAAACTAGACGTCCTACGAGCAAAAGGACAATAATCTGTGATCACTTTTTTCGGGTCAAAAAATTAAAATTCATTTCCAAAACTTTAACCCTTCGTAACTTCTAAACTATACGTCCTACGAGCAAAAGTACAATAATCTGTGATCACTTTTTCGCCTCAAAAAATGTAAATTCATTTCCAAAACTTTAACCCATCATACCTTCTAAACTAGACGTCCCACGAGCAAAAGGACAATAATCTGTGATCACTTTTTTCGGGTCAAAAAATTAAAATTCATTTCCAAAACTTTAACCCTTCATAACTTCTAAACTAGACGTCCTACGAGCAAAAGTACAATAATCTGTGATCACTTTTTTCGCCTCAAAAAATGTAAATTCATTTCCAAAACTTTAACCCATCATACCTTCTAAACTAGACGTCCTACGAGCAAAAGTACAATAATCTATGATCACTTTTTTCGCCTCAAAAAATTAAAATTCATTTCCAAAACTTTAACCCATCATAACTTCTAAACTAGACGTCCCACGAGCAAAAGTACAATAATCTGTGATCACTTTTTGCGGGTCAAAAAATTAAAATTCATTTCCAAAACTTTAAGCCTTCATAACTTCTAAACTAGCTGCCCTACGAGCACAAGGACAATAATCTGTGATCACATTTTTCAGCTCAAAAAATCAAAAATCATTTTCAAAACTTTAAGCCTTCATAACTTCTAAACTAGCAAAACTTTATACCTTCATAACTTCTAATCTAGACGACCTACGAGCAAAAGGACAATAATCTGTGATCACATTTTTCGGCTCAAAAAATTAAAATTCATTTCCAAAACTTTAACCCTTCATAACTTCTAAACTAGACGTCCTACGAGCAAAAGGACAATAATCTGTGATCACTTTTTTCGGGTCAAAAAATTAAAATTCATTTTCAAAACTTTAACCCTTCATAACTTCTAAACTAGACGTCCTACGAGCAAAAGTACAATAATCTGTGATGACGTTTTTGGGTCAAAAAATTAAAATTCATTTCCAAAACTTTAACCCTTCATAACTTCTAAACTAGACGTCCTACGAGCAAAAGGACAATAATCTGTGATCACTTTTTTCGCCTCAAAAAATGTAAATTCATTTTCAAAACTTTAACCCTTCATAACTTCTAAACTATACGTCCTACAAGCAAAAAAAAATTAAACTTTAATTAATCAAAAAATAAAAAGAAATAATACAATAATAATTTAGACATTGGAAAAACACTATTTTTAGTGGTGTTTTCAAGAGCATTTACTTTGAATTGGGGACGACATATATGACAGGTAAATTTAGGCGTTCCTTCAATAGACAGATGGAATATCTTTAAGTATCATGATGCTCAAGAGAGCATGTACACTTTTCAGAGACCCTGTGAGGTGTTCCCAACAGAAAAAATTACAGATAATCTAAACGTTCCAGAAAAACATATATTTTTCAACGATCTCACAAGGCCTCATCTCTGCCTCGCGTGGAACATCAAAGTATGTCAGACAACTGAAGAGGGTGAAGGCCAACCAGAGCTGAATAGTGATTATGTGTACCCCCAATATGCGAACTGGAGCAGTTGCGATGATGTCTGTTGAATAATTGGCATGTTTTATTGCCATAAAATCGGAACTGGTGTTGGTTGGTCTAACCCCTTTGGAGTTGTTGTTGTTGTTGGAATCTTAATAATCATTCTATCCTTTAAATTACAACAATTAATCAAAATAATTTAGGACACAAATCCATTTGTTTTCTTTTGTTAGTGCTCTCAATACATTCACACACACACCCACACACAACGCAATAATAATAACAATGGCAACAGCCACAGTCATAGCCACAGCAATCTGCCAACAAAGCCAAACAAATTATTTGCACAGCAACAACAACAAGCACAAAGAGCAGGCAAAAGTGCCAATATACATGCGATTTTAACATAAACGAAGTTTAAGTGAAATATTCTTTTGTTTAATGAGACTTAAGCAAATTTGGAGCAGAAACGCCAACAGAACGGCATGAACGGCTTCGCATTGTTAAATATTTAATACCAATTAAATAGTAACACTGACCTTTTTCTCTCTCGTTCACTGTGACCAATACACAGGCACACACATGTCCATATGAATATATGTACATTAGACCGGTTAGGAGTGGAATTTGGTAAATGTAGAAAAAAATGAAAAAATAATTTCGCACAATTAATTAATTAAAACAAAAATCGGATCAGATATTCCAAATATTCCTTAGGTATTACCCCCATACAAATGGGACACCCAATTTATAATAACATTTTGCACATACATGTCCGATAACACCCGTCTACATGTTCAATTAAAGACAAATTTGATGGCTACAAATACAGTACGAGCTCAATGATCGCGAACATATAAAAGGTTTTCCAATAGGTACTTGACAACATTGAATTTAATTTCTATTATTTCATTGATCATCTAACTGATATCATCTACCTTTTTTCAGCAAACTCAACTTTTGCATCATAGTATAGTACACGAACAAACAACGTATGCAAATTATTCGGAAATTCGGAGTCGGTGACCGCAACTTTAAAAGCGTTAACTCCAATTTTCGGTCGTTATTCTCGTCCTCGTAGACAAGCAATAACAAGTTAAGTGCAAAAATTTGAGTCGAGATATTCATTGTGTGATTCTGTCGTGCCAGTGAGACAACGGGTTGATCGAAGTGACGAAAACATCGCTGCCGTCCAGGCGTCCTTAGCAAACGATCCAAATCAGTCGATTCCGCGGCGTTCTTAAGAACTGGACATCGCCAAGACCACTTTATTGCGAATTTTGCGTAAGGATCAAGCCGACTCAAAAATTGAAGCCGATGTACCATTCGTAGCGACGAAAAAAAAATAGTTGTCAAGTCTTTATTGGAAAACCCTCTATATGATTTCTAGAGCGGAAAAAGTCAAGCGACATTTTTATGGGGCCTATATCTAAGTCAGGTCGGTTCAGACTTAGATATAGGCCACTTCCGTCATAGATATTTCTAGCTGTGGCAAATTTGAAGAATATCGATAAAATATGTCATTTTTATAGCGGAAAAGTCAAATCGAGGGCGAAATTTGTATGGGATCCGATCTGACTTACTTTCACCATATGTGTGTCTACACCATTTTCAAGTGTAATTCAAAAGACACCATTTGAAATTCAAAAATATCATTTGAAATTCAAAACTCATCATTTGAAATTCAAAACTCGTCATTTGTAATTCTCACTTTGTAACACCTTGAAATATTCATCGGAGACCCCATAAAGTATATATATTCTGGGTCGTGGTAAAATTCTAAGACGATATAGCCATGTCCGTCTGTCTGTCTGTTGAAAGCACGATAGCGGCCGAACGAAACGAGCTAAGAGGTTCAAACTTTTCCTAAATGTGTCTTATGGTTGTAGATCGGTTGGGATTGAAAGTGGACGAAATCGGTCCAGAGGGAAAAATTTTCTCTCACAAGGACTGAAAATACCCCTTATATTTAGAGTATTTGTTTTTTGAACATATTAGCTTGTATTTACTTCATATTTGCAATGCGCATTCCCTTTATAGCATAAAAGGGCACCATAGAGTGATTTTTATTTGTAGGGGGCGAAATGGAACAAAAAGGGATAAAAATGGTACCTATCAAACGACAGCAGATAGAAACACGAAATTGGACGTGTACATTCCTCTAATAGAGTAGATACATAATATAAAAGTATTTTTTCTAAATTCGTACTTTTAAGGGGTTAAATGGGGATACAGGGATAAAAATAGTACCAACCTAACGGCTGCACCTAGAATAATGAAATTTGATATATACATTCCTCTGATTGCGTAGACACGTAAAATAAAAGAACTTTCCAAAATTCGTTCTTTTTGGGGTTCAAATGGAAAAAGGGGATAAAAATAGTACCTACCAAATGATAGCCGCTAGAATCATGAAATTCGGAGTAGACATTCCTCTGACTGCGTAGACACGAAAAATAAAACGTTTTTTTCCAAATTCGTACTTTCAAGGGATACAATGGCTACAGGGGATAAAAATAGTACCAACTAAACGAATACAGCTAGAATGATGAAATTCAGTGTGTACATCCCTCTAATTGTGTAGATACGTAAAATGGAAAAAGGGGATAAAATCATGGATCATGTAATTCGGTGCTCTGACTGCATAGCCACGTAAAATATATATTTCCAAATTCGCACTTTATTTTGTTGCTTTTACGATAAAAAATGGTAGAATCATGAAGTTGTCTTGCACTGCGTACGTTAGAGATAAGGTATTTTCAAAATTTATACTTTTGAAATTAAAATAGGATGGAAATACAACCAACCAAACGACTGTAGCTGAAAATACACTCTCTATCCCCCAATAGTTAGGGTATTTATGATTGCTCCTTATATTTACTTTATGAAATGAAGTATTATATCCATTATATATATATATAGTATACAAATATTGGTAGCCTTGGCTTATTAATTAAATTTCTTATTTTCATACAGTTAAAATTTGTTGCGGACATTTATCTTGTAGCTTGGAAGCACCACAAAAAATAAAAGTTTTAACGGGCGAAATGGGACAAAAAGGGATAAAATATGGTACCAATGATACGACAACAGCTAGAATCATGAAATTCGGTGTGTACACCCCTCTAATTGCATAGACACGTAAAATAGAGGGATTTTTCGAAATTCGTACTTTTAAGGGATATAATTAAAAAGAGGGATAAAAATGGGACCCTACCAATTGAAATCATGAAATTATGTGTATACATTCTGACTATGAATACTCGAAAAAGGTTTTTTTCGAAATTTGTACATTTGGGCGGAGAATGGGGCGAATGAGGATATCTTTAAAATTTATACTTTTCTTATCACTTTGTCTGTATCTGAAAATGCTTCTTTCTAATGGCGACTGATTGTCGATTTTAAACAGTGCGCATAAGTATACATTATAGTTTGAAATAGTAAACAAATATAGTAATGTTCATAAAAAATATCACAATTTTCGTAACATGGTACTGTACTTCTATGTAAAGTCGACATCCTTTAATCTGCTGGTAATACTGTGGAATGCACTCCGTGGTGGAGGGTATATAAGATTCGGTCCTGCCGAACTTAACGCCTTATTACTTGCTTATATTTTCGTTGCACAGTGTCATGGGCCGGGTAGCTGAGGCATTTTTCTTTAGGTTAAAAAGCAAAAAATATTGGATATTCAAAAATCCATCTGGCCTGGCCTAATATACACATTTATGTCAGTATGTTTATGCGGAGAATGGCATATGGAATGTTGGCTTTAACACTCGGATGTACTGAATGGGAATAATGAATGATTTTGTCTTTTTTCATGTGTTTGCTGATTTCCTCTTTGTTGTTGTTACTGTTGTTGTAGACGTTGTATTGTGTTTTTAATGATGTGCATGTGTGTGTTTGTATGTTTGTGGATTTGTGTGTAAAAATGTAACTAATGGCCGCTAATATTAAACTTTATGGCGGTTAAGGGATTTAAAGAGACTTCCAGCAGATACGCCGCCACCACCAATCGTGTGCACAGCTGTTGTGGTGTGTGTAGGGATGCGTGTGTATGAGTAGTATTCGCATTTAATGTGTCTGGCGCGACTTTTCACTTAATTTTCATTATTTCCGGTTTGCATTCTCTCTCGCTCACATATTACAAATGTCATTTTTTGTGTTCTTGATGTTCTGTTCCGCAAAGCTGACGCTTGTTCTTCTTCATTTTCAAAGTCGTAGTCGTTGTCGCCGACGTTCTGGTTCTGCGTGTATCGTGTGCGGTCGGGAAATCGTGCCACTAATTATGTGTTTTATATGTTGGCAAAGAAATAAAACACATCGCGAATGAACCCAACCCAACGCAGCTCAACTCCCACACTCTCTCTTGGCGTTCGTAAGGAATATTTTTGTTTTTTGGTTGTATTTCAAGTATCTTTCTTTAGAGTACATATGCGACATACATCCGTACATGTGTACGCTGCGAGATTATTTACATTGTTAGCGTGATTTAGGGCCATTTCCAAAAGGTGGCTCATTCCGTTTTTTTTGTTGGTTGGTTGGTTGGCTCATTCCATTCAGGCATAATTTTCGGCCAGTTTATGATACGATAATAATGCTGCTTCTGTTTTGGACAAAAAGTGTTGCATGTATGAGGAAGCACAGGCACTTTAGATTGCTTCATATTGTGGCGTTATAAAAATTTTTCATTTCTTTATGATTTCCCAAAGTTGGTAGCGTGGCGTGGCGTGGAGCGGAGTGCCACCCGCACTCCGCTTGGGCTGTTGGTGGCAGGTCGTCGGTGTCATATATGTGGAACTGTATCATTTATTATTGCTGGTATACAAGTCAAATGTGTAATGCCTCGTCGTTTGTTTCGCAGATTTTCTTTGTGCCACGTCCATGTTGCATGTTCCATTTTATGCGGCTTAAACTAAATCCTTTTGTTTGGTTATTTGTATAAACAAACTCTTCTCTCTTTTATATATATATTCAAGTGAGTTTGTGTGCTGAGTGGGAGGGGGTTGATTTTCGGAGGGTAATCATAATCATGCAATTTATTGCCTTTTATCGCTGTTTATTGTCATGCAACAGTATTTTGTCATATATTTCATTGTTTGTTTGTTCGCTTCACAAAAGGAGCCAGCAAACGAATCCTGAGCTTATCTCCACTTATTGAGCGTATTGAGCTTTTAACAATAACTCAAAGGGGTGGCCTGGAATCAATTCAGTGACAGTTAAGCCGCTTACGATGATTGATAAAAATGCCAAGTGTATTGGATGTCACCATCATCGTCGTCGTCATGTGAAGAAGCTCGTGTATGGCTCGTTAAAAGATTACAACAAACGAGCAAACAATCCTATTGAAAATCACAATAAATTCATATAAATTTGCCAACATTACAGCCGCGAAGAAGGGGTGGTGATTGATAACGAAAGCCGGGTAAACCCCCCCACACCACGGAAAATATGATATAAAGTCAAGGTTAATAGATTTTTTTGCGTTAAAGAAAGGGTGTCTTTCATTCATTCCTAAAAATCTTCACAAAAGCACGTCTCAAGCACGGGTGTTCAGGGGGATAACTGATATCTTCATCATATATTTCATAAAACCAATATTGACTGAATAAGAATCAGAACACGTGTATGGATCATAGCAAAACGGAAGATTCCCACGAAGTCAATAACATTGCAGATTACTCATTCGAAAGCTGTTTAAAACAAAGTCATCACTGATTGATTATTGTCATGAATTTAAAAAAAATTGTAACAATTTCATTTAATTTTCAATGTATTCATATTTTCAACGCTTAAAACTTGTTTTTTACAAGAAAGGTCATAACTTCTTGTAGAAAGTCCAGAACTTCTTCGGCCAAGTAATAAATGTCACCATGCCATTTGTAAGTAAATTTACATTCTACAATATATAGAACCAAAATGGTCTTGAGCCAGTTCAAATCAAATATTGATTATAGACCAAAAAAATACAAACGAAAAAACTAAGACAAATGAGCGTTGGCACGGCAGAAGTATTGCTGGGTAACTATACCTGCATATACACCTACTTTATTACTTGGTGAGATTTTTTAAACGCAAATGTACTATGCCTTGTTTTGAATGCAATTTCAATTATACACTCCACGAGAGTATTATGGCTTTGTGCATTTGTTTGTAACACCCAAAGGGAAGCGAGATAGACCCATTGTTTATTATGCCGATCGACTTAGAATCACTTTCTGAGTCAATTTAGCAATGCCCGTCCGTCTGTCTGTCTATCTATTGTTGTAATCAAATTACAGGTCGCAATTATAGTCCGATCTTAACAAAAATTGGCACAAGTAAGTTTTGTGGATCAAGGACGAACGCTGTTTAATTTAAGGCAAATCGGTTCAGATTTAGATATAGCCCCCATACAAATGTCGCTCCCGATTTAACATTTTCCGCTCTGGAAACCACATATTGAACCCGATTTTCTTAAAATTTGGCACAACACCATATAATCGAAATAAAAACACCTGTGCAGAAATTGGGTAAGATCGGTTCAGATTTAGATATAGCCCCCATACAAATCTCGCTCACGATTTGACATTTGCCGCTCTAGAAACCCCATATTGTACTCGATTATCTTTAAATTTGGCACAACATCTTATAATCCAACTAGAAACACATATGCAGAAAATAGGCAAGATCGGTTCAGATTTATATATAGCTCCGACACAAATTTAGCCCATGATTTGACTTTTTCCGCCCTATAAATCACATATTTTAACAGATCTTCTTCAAATTTGGTACATTATCTTATATTTCAAGTAGAAACTGCTTGACTTTTCTCGTCCTAGAAACCACGATATTCTTCAAACTTGGCAAAATATCTTATAAATGAAAATATCTTATAAAGTATATATAAAAATGAAAGTGGGTAACCTCGTTCCATATTTGGATATAGTCCCGATACAAGACACATACATACAACATGATTAAGACACATACAAAAATACTCTCCGCTTTCACATGTTAGCGAATTGAATTGTTTTCGGTTTAGGGTTTGGGGTTTCCCGGACTTTTTTCATTTCCCGGGAAAACGGGAATGAAAAATTTCATTCCCGGGAATTAAATTAAATAATTTATTTATAGGTGTGTTCAATATGGTTTAAAATATCAACATTTAATAACTGATGTGTTTTTAATACTGTCATATTACAAATTAAAAACGAATGCTATTGTCAAAATATTTTACAAATTATTTTTCATTTTACAAATATTTTACTCTACACCTTTTCAAGATTATATTCGGAACATACAAATATATATTGAGAAATGTAAATTCATATTAGGGACATATATATTCATAATGGGTAATGTAAATTGATAATAGGAGCATATTAATTCATAATGAGATATATAAATCATAATTCATTGAGAACAATTAATTCATAATAGGAACATACCAATTCATAATGAAATATACAAGTTTGTAATCAGAAAATCCAAATTCATAATCAGAAAATACGTTTTCAAATTGAGAAAATATGAATTCATAATGAGAAAATATAAAATCATATTGAGAAAATGTAAATTTATAATGAGAACAGTGATAAAATATGTGTTTCTAAGAAAATATCCATAGAAAAACTGACATACATAGCTGCGATTATAAATTTTAGAGTTCCAGATTATGAATTTATATTTTATGAATATATATTCCTGAATAAGAATTCATATTTTCCAATTATCAATTTGGATTTTCTCATTTTGTATCTATATATCTCATTATCAATTTGTATGTTCTTATTATGAATTTACATTTCACATTACGAATTTACAGTGCTGATTATGAATTATCATGCTCCTATTATGAATTTACATTTCCCCTTATGAATTTACATTTCTCATCGTGAACTTACATATTCCGATTATAAATTACATTTTCTCATTATAAACTTGAAAAGTTGTATCGTCAGAATTGGACATTTATATCGCAGGTAGAAGTGACTGACATCTACGCTAGAATCAAAATTGAAAACGATTAAGGAAACAAATGACTAACTTACGGAAAATGTTATGACTCATTTAATTTAGAATATTCATTCGTCTGGAGACAAAAACATTTTATAGAAACAATAGAAACATAAAAAAATTAATATTAATTTAATAAATTCATAAAAAATAAAAATATTGAAATAGTCCACTCATTAATTCTTACAAAGGGCCATTTAAATACACTTTAGCATATATTTATATTCCTATTAGATTTCTCTTGAAAGTTTCCAGGCGAACAATTTTTATTGTATTCCTATTTTTAGACCATTTCTTTCTGGCTACATATGTAAAGTAAATTGTTCTTGAAGAAGATATTCAACTCGATTCTTCTAGGAAAACAAGAAAATTTACATTATGTAAGCCACAGTATTGTCGGCATGATATTTTTATTTCACAATAAAGATCCTGCAAATAGCCTCACAAAAAGTTTTTATTCCCCTGGGTTTCGCATAAAATGGCAATTTAGCGAATTTAAAAAGTTTTGTTTGTCGTAATAAAGGGTGATTTTTTAAGAGCTTGATAACTTTTTAAAAAAAAAAAACGCATAAAATTTGCAAAATCTCATCGGTTCTTTATTTGAAACGTTAGATTGGTCCATGACATTTACTTTTTGAAGATAATTTCATTTAAATGTTGACCGCGGCTGCGTCTTAGGTGGTCCATCCGCTTAGTCCAATTTTGGCATTTCCACGTTTTTGAGTAACAGAGACCCAATTGGTGCGAACGGCGACGAATCGAAAATTGGTGGTCATCATTAACACTGGCCGATACAGCTGCGATATTTTCTTCAGTTCGCACTCTACGTAAGCGTGTTGGTGGTTTAATGTCCAACAATGTAAATTTGGTGCGAAATTTAGTCACAATAGCCCGAATAGCCGCTTCAGTGGGTCGATTAAACTGACCATAAAATGGAAGCGCGCAATGAACTTTCTTAACAGAGCACGCATTTTGATAATAAAATTCAATAATTTGCAAGCGTTGTTCGTTTGTAAGACGATTCATGATGAAATGTCAAAGCATACTGAGCATCTTTCTCTTTGACACCATGTCTGAAATCCCACGTGATCTGTCAAATACTAATGCATGAAAATCCTAACCTCAAAAAAATCACTCTTTATAATATAAACAAATACTCAACAATGTCAAATAGTCAGTAATGTAAATACATATATGAATTTGAAATACATCTAAAAATTCCAATTTATATAGTAACATTAAATTATTGATCAACATAATAAATAAATTATTTTTTTAATATTTCCCGTATTCCCGGGAAATTGAAAAATTTTTTTCCCGGAAAATTCCCGGAAAAAATTGGACGGGAATTCCCGGGAAAAACGATTCGGGAATTCCCGGACCCCGAACCCTAATTCGGTTAGAAAGTGTAGGGTATCGTATAGTCGGCTCCGCCCGACTTTTGCCTTTCCTTACTTGTTTTTCATTGATTTCAAACATTATGTTAAAAAACTACTTAAAAACTAATCACTCTGAAGATTTGTCACCAAAATTCTGTTTTCATTTTACAAACGAAAAAATTGTAAAAAATAGAAACCATTATTTCACCATTTCCAAACTCACACAGTCTCACAAACATAGACTACATGTCTTGAACACTACATGTCATGAACACTAGTTTAAAGTTTCAGAAAATGGATTAATGTAATCATTTCGAAAATTTAAATACAAGAAATAAAATTGTAAAAACTTTAAAAAATATAAGGCGGCAATGTCATTTCACTTCAATATTCTAAAAGTAATTGAAATTGGTCATAATTCGTAAACAATTTTTTCTAATTTTATACAATATTTTTGTGCGAAGAATGCATACACAAACTTTCAAAACAATCGCAGCTATCGAGGTAAAAAACCGTACAGCTTGACATGCATTGACTCATATGTTAGCGTTATCCGACATATATTTCCAAAATGGGAGTACAAAATTTAAATGCACCTTAGACGAAAAATGCAATTTAGGTACTTGTTTAACATTTATCCATAATTTTTTTATGTATAGCCCTTTGGAAAATGTTTTGTTGTATAGTGTTATCATCCTACATTCTTAACCGATTTGAAGCTTAAACCTTGCGAACGATATATATGATGTTTGTTTTAACACACTTTCGGCCACTGTCCTTTTTAAAGTACAGCCACAGTGGCCTTTTAGTACCTCTGTTAAGTGGGTTAAACTTAAGGAATGTATTTTTTCGGCATTTTGTTTCAATTTTTCGTAATTTTACAAATTTGGCGGTCCTAATTACAATCTGGAGATACCTTTGATGAGTATTAGTTTTTAATATTTCCACTCTTTCAACGACAAGACTTTACGTGGCGTTAATGATCCCAAATTCAGTTCTTGAAAACAATAGGAGAATTTAGTAGAGATGGAAAAATTCAAGAGAAAATTATCTTTTGGCGGTTTAATTTAAAATTATTTATTTAATTTAAAATTATCTACTTACCCTCCTAAAGGAAGGATTATGAAATCTGTAAATTCGAATCACTTATTACAAACATCACGATTCATACTCTTATCGAAAATTTGTAGAAGGCGGAAGGAGGACTGATTTTGCCTCAAGATTCCACAAGTTCCAGCAAAAAGATTACCTAGTCGGCAAAAAATCCTTGTGTGTCAGTGTACCAACGAGTTGAAATTATGAAATTTGATTTAAACAATAGGTCTCTATGCACGGATAGGCACCAACTCTTTGGTTCGTCGGCTTTAGGAGTTTATCTTTGCAATATACTCGGCGAATCCCCTTTTGAAGCGATTTCGATATTAAGACATACATAATACCCAGTGACTAAAGATTTTTGGGAAATTTATTGTTAAATTCTTATTAAACCACAAATACTTGCTGGTGGGATATACGAACACACTCACTCAAGATTTGCATAGTCTTTCGAGCTTTTTAAGCATTCAACTTCCGTGCTATTCCCAGTGAATTCCTGCTGATACGCGCCATAATCCTCCCCCCACCGAAGTATTGCAGTAACACTCCATGTATCTCTTATGATTTATTACTTTAGCAACACATCTCGAATATGCTGCCATCTTTGCCATCGACTGCTCAAACTCACGCATTCCCAGGGAATGATAAACCGAAAATGTTTAGAATATTCATCTGTGCAGGCAGCACTACACACTGATGGGGCGGGTTTGGGCCAAGGGTAGTAAGAATGGAGGAGGTGATAGATGAAAGCCGTGCATGAAGGACTTGGAATATATTGACATTTCATGTATTTTTGCTAAAAATTTACTTGACTTTACTCTACCTTACTTTACATAGAGGAGCACAGCAACAATGTGCCCCCTGCACAACACAGGGGCCAGAAACAGGCGTGAGTGATTGCTTTGGGTCCTGCTGCAAGGCTCCACGCCAAAACAGCAAGGCAAGAGTTTATCCTAGCTGCACAGTGGTTTGGAAAGGGGCCCTTTGAGATTAATTCTTCGAATTTATCGTTCATCCGGGGAAATGGCATTTCAAAACCACTGTATTATGTGGCAACAACGAGGCATACTATGATATCTCATTCTCCTCCAAAGGTCATGTCTTCGAAGAAGGCATAATAACAGCAACAACAACACAGGGATAATAACAAAATGTGACGTGTTGCATATCAATTCAAACCTGAAATTCACTTCATGCGAAATCTATAAGAATTCCCTACCAAAAGGCAACATCAGCAAACAACAATCTTAGCAAATACACGGAACTGAACTCAAATGAAACTCTTTCGATGAACCAGCCGAAGGCTGGAGGGAATTAAAAGTATGACTTGAGGAAGCCAGCCAACATGTCTTTGTGGCTGTTTGAATTTGGAAATTATACTCGTATTTTGTGTTAATTTCCAGAACAACAAACGCATTAATGCATATTAAGTAAGAGATCCTTGTAAGCAAATACTCTGAACTCAGAACTCAAGGCAACATATGCAAAAGTTGTCCACAAACACACACACACTAGCACCTCTTTTGCATACATATGAGGAGTAGCGAAAAGACTTGTGCCATGCATGAAACCAATATTGATAAATGGGAAAATTTTAAT
This sequence comes from Polietes domitor, assembly GCA_947397865.1. Lineage (NCBI taxonomy): Eukaryota > Metazoa > Arthropoda > Insecta > Diptera > Muscidae > Polietes > Polietes domitor. The sequence goes on from OX377619.1 coordinate 9,163,324, forward strand.
TTTTCTGCAATGCCTCCACCCCCTTTCCACGCAAAAAACGAACATCACAATTCACTTAACGTTTTTATGCTTTTCTTTTCTTTGCCAGCAGCACGTGATTGCGAATGTGAAAGTTTATATGGAGGGCGGTGGATTGGTTCATTTGTTTACGTGACAACATCGATTTCGCCAGTTTTCCTTTTTTGGACGGGGGAGGGGGAAAACTCATCCGATCTCAATTTAAAAATAATTTCCGTTATGATAATTGACAGTTGAGCACGCCGAAGTTTTCCCAATCCCAAAATATACAAACATTCACAAAAATAAAACTACTTCGCAGTCATCATACATACATCCATAAGAGAGGACATCGTCGTCATTGAAATGAGTTTCAAAATCGAATACGTTCCACTGCGAAGTGGTGAATTGAAAAGAAAATTGCAAAAAAAAACCAGCAACGATGACACTATAAATTGAACATTTAATCTGTCTTTTTTTCGGAATATGATAACATGCAATTAGAGGCAACACATGACATTAAATTAATTGCTAAGTGATTTCATGACAAGACCAGAATTGGAGAGAGAGAAATGCTTATGATACTCAGATATCAACAAATCAATTAGAAAAGTTTAAATTAACATAACATAGGGTTATTTGTGGCAGATAATTGATTGGGTGTGGAATATGCATCCATGTTTGGCATGTTATTTAAAAAAATGACGTTATGTTACTTGTTAACGCAGTTAGAGGAAAGTAAAGGGTGATTTTTTAGCTATTATCTTTTTGGCAACACTGGTTTAAACAGCTGACGCACGTTTCGTGTTTGTTTCACTGTCAAACATCTTCAGTTTGGTCTATAATTTAACCATGAATCGTCTTACAAACGAACAACGCTTGCAAATTATTGAATTTTATTATCTGTTAAGAAAGTTCATCGCGCGCTTCTTCTGTTCAACGACGAAGCTCATTTTTGGCTCAATGGGTACGTAAATAGGCAGAATTGTCGATTTTGGTGTGAATATCAGCCAGAAGCATTGCAAGAGCTACCAATGCATCCAGAAAAAGTCACAGTTTGGTGCGGCTTATGGGCTGGTGGCATCATTGGACCGTACTTCTTCAAAGAGGATGCGAATCGTAACGTACCTGTGAATGGTGAGATGATATCCAATTTTTGTGCCCAAAATGCAAGAGCTTGACTTTGCATGACATGTGGTTTCAACAAGACGGTGCCACATGCCACACAACACGCGCAACAATGGACTTATTGAGAGGCGAGTTCGGTGAACATTTTATTTCACGTTCGGGACCGGTCATTTGGCCGCCTAGATCGTACGATTTAACGCCTTTTTTGTGGGGCTATGTCAAAGCTCATGTCTATACAGACAAGCCCGCTTCAATTGACGCATTGGAAGACAACATTGAAGCATTTATTCATGAGATACCGGCCGAAATGTTGGAAAGAGTATGCCAAAATTGGACTAAGCGGATGGACCATTTGAGGCGCAGTCAAGGTCAACATTTCCATGAAATAATCTTCAAATATTCAATTATATGGACCGTACTATCGATTCAAATAAAGATGTCATGCATTTTTCTGAATTTTATGTGTTTTTTTTTGAAAAACTTTCCTATAGCTTTTAAAAAATCACCCTTTATATATATTCTTGATCGTCATAAAATTCTAAGCCGATATAGCCATGTCCGTCCGTCTATTCGTCTGTTGAAAGAACGCTAGCATGTAAACGAAAAAAACTAGGACGACGAAATTTTCCATAAATGCGTCTTATAGTCGTAGATCGGTTTAAACTGGGCGAAATCGGCCCAAAGGGAACAAATTTTCCCTCACAAGGATTAAAAATATACATTATAATCCCTAATATTTGAGCGTATTTAAGCATGTTTTTTGAATATGTCTGTTTATATTTGCTTGATATTTGGTATGCGCATTCCCCTTATAGCAAAAACGAGCACCATAAAGTGATTCTTATTTGTAGGGGGTGAAATGGGGCAAAAAAAGGATAAAAAGGTACTTATTAAACGACCACAGCTAGAGACACGAAATTCGGTGTGTACATTTCTCTAATTGAGTAGATACATAATATAAAAGTATGTTTTCCAAATTCGTACTTTTAAGGGGTAAAATGGGAATAAAGGGATAAAAATGGTACCAACCTAACGGCTGTACCTAGAATAATGAAATTCGGTGTATACATTCCTCTGATTGCATAGACAAGTAAAAAAACGGATTTTTCAAAATTCGTACTTTTTGGGGTTAAAATGAAAAAACGGGATAAAAATAGTACCAATCAAATGATTGCAGCTAGAGACATGAAATTCGGTGTATATATTCCTCTGACTGTGTAGACACCGGAAATAAACAGATTTTTCGAAATTCGTACTTTTTGGGGTCAAAATGGAAAAAGGGGATAAAAATAGTACCAACCAAATGAGCGCAGCTAGAGTCATGAAATTCGGAGTATACATTTCTTTGACTACGTAAACATGAAAACTAAAAGTTTTTTTCCAAATTGGTGCATTTAAGGGATATAATGGGTATGGAGGGATAAAAATGGTACCAACCAAACGGCTACACCTAGAATAATGAAATTCGGTGTATACATTCCTCTGATTGCGTAGACATTTAAAATAAACAGATTTTGCGAAATTCGTACATTTGGGGTTTAAATGAAAAAAGGGGATAAAAATAGTACCAATCAAATGACCGCAGCTAGAGTCATGAAATTCGGAGTATGCATTCCTCTGACTGCGTAGACATGGAAAATAGACAAATTTTTCGAAATTCGTACATTCAAGGGATACAATGGTACAGAGGGATAAAAATAGTACCAACTAACGACTACAGCTAGAATGATGAAATTCGGTGTGTATATCCCCCTAATTGCGTAGATACGTAAAATAAAAAGATTTTAGAAAGTCGTACTCTTAAGGGGATAAACTAGGAAAAAGGGGATAAAAATAGTACCAACCAAATGACCGCAGCTGGAATCATGGAGTTCGGTGTATATATTCCTCCGACTGCATAGACACGCAAAATACATAGAATTTTCCAAATTCGTAATCTTTTACTTTTACGCCAAAATATTGGTTGGATCATGAAGTTAGGTTATTTTGCACTGTGTACATGAGAGATAATGGATTTTAAAAATTTGTACTTTTGTAATTAAAATAGAGTGGAAATACAACCAATGGTATTTAAGCTTTTTTGAAAATATAAATATGAGATATTTATTTTTTGATGTATTATTTCGATATATATATATAGTGTAACCGTATTGGTAGCCTTGTCTTATAAGCGTGTTTGGAAATAATAAAAATATTATATTTATTTATAAAATATTTTTTCAATATTTGTATTTGTTATGGTTTGGCTGTATTAAACAAATTATATATTTTCCCGTAATATTACTGCAATTCTACGAAAATTAACAGCTTCTGTGGAATGCAATCCATTGTGGAGGGTGTATAAAGTTCGGCCCGTTCGTTCGTTTTTACTTGTATATTCTTGTGTTAGAAAATAGGGTGTTTATTTGATTTTCAAAATGACAACTATAATCTCATTTTTCTTGGCAATATTTTGTAAATGATGTTATGAAAAATAAATAGAAGTAATCCATGCCTTTCAAGTGATGCCTATAAGATGAATATCGGACGATAAATAATGTTACTGAATCCATTTGTGTGAAATAATTTCAGAGTTGAAATATTCAAACTCTTTTTACAAAAATGAACGTTGTTGCGTCAATTTATTACCGATGTTCATCATTTAGGCATTCTTCGAAAGCACTTAACTGCAGCTATTTATTTTTTACCAAATATGAAACTATTTCCAGTTGTCACATGAAAAACACCAAAAAATTGCTGTAAACGAAAATTGGACCAATAAGTTACTCTAAGACAAGATTCAAAATTTATATTTATAGTGTCTATTCATTCAGAAAAAATTGGATAATAATGCTTTGGGGAGCGTTTAGCTCACAGACGGCTTGATCTGGGAACGAAGTATTTTGCAAATCATCATCAAACAATCAAAGCTTTATTTTCGTGGGGTGACTGGAAATTCTTTTTCCATCAGTATGGACCGCGACCCAGCCTATTACACAGCGTGACACTAATATTGGTTATGGAAATTTCTATAAAATTCTGAAAGTTTTTTGTTTTCTAGTCGAGTTCGCGTTTAAAAGGACTCGGTTTCGAATGAAAGAGCACGCTTTGGACAGTTTAAATAATTTTTTTTTTATATCCTTAAAATTTCACATTAAGAAATTAATTATTTATCACCTATATTTTTATTAAACTCTGCAGCATTTTGTCAGTTTTTATACCCTACATCACAGGGTATAATGTCTTTGTGCATCACTTTTTGAGTCGATTTAGCGATGTCCGTCCGTCTGTCCATCTATTCTTGTTATCAAAGTCCAGGTCGCAATTGTGGTTAGAACTAAATGAAACTTTGCACAACGAAGTTTTATGGGATAAGGACGAACGATATTTAATTTGAAGAAAATCGGTTCAGATTTAGATATAGCCCCATACGAATTTCACTCCCGATTTGTCTCTTTTCACTCTAGATACCACATATTACAACAGATTTTCTTTAAAATTGGCAAAACATCTTATATTGTAACTAGAAACACCTGTGGTAAAAATGTGTTAGATCGGTTCAGATTTAGATATAGCTCCCATACAAATTTTGCTCCCGATTTTACATTTTCCGCTCTATAAACAACATATTTCAACAGATTTTCCTCCAATTTGGCAAGACGCCATATATTTCAACTAGAAACAGCTCTGGTAAAAATAGGATAGATCGGTTTAGATTTATATATAGCTCCCATACAAATGTCTCCTCCGATTTGACTTTTTCCGCTCTAGAAACCACATATTTTATAAGATTTTCTTCAACTTTAGCAAACCAACTTATATTTTAACTAGAAACAGCTCTGGTAAAAATGAGCCAAATCGGTGCAGATATATATATAGCTCCCACACAAATGTATCCCCCGATTTGATTATTTCCGCTCTAGAAACCACATATTTCAACAAATTTAGCAAAACGTCATATATTTTAACTAGAAAAAGCTCTGGTAAAAAAAGGCCAGATCGTTTCAGATTTATATATAGCTCCCATACGAATTTCGCTCCTTTTTCCGCTCTAGAAACCACATATTTTAACAGATTTTCTTCAACTTCAGCAAACCAACTTATATTTTCACTAGAAACAACTCTGGTGAAAATGGGCCAGATTGGTTCAGATATATATATATAGCTCCAATACAAATTGCTCAACTGAATTTATTATTTAATATATAATAATATATAATATATATATATATTATTTAAATAATAGTGTATTTGAACTGATTTGGTTAAAATTTGGCAAACCAACTCATATTTCAACTACAAACATCCATGGTGAAAGTGGGTCAAATCGGTTCAGAGTTATATATAGCTCTCATTCAAAGTTTACGTTCAAATTTTTTTACAAATACAGATAGAAGTATGAAATTTGTAGTATATATATACCCGGATCAAATGTAACGACCTTTTTATACCCTAAACCACAGAGTATATTGACTAGGTATAGGGTATCATATAGTCGGCCACGCCCGACTTTAACCTTCCTAACTTGTTAATTTGTTGCCCTGTTTACATTTTAAATCACTTTTTGAATCGATTTAGCAATGTCTGTCTTTCTGTCCGTCCATCTATTTTTGTAATCACGATATTGTTGGCAATTGTAGCCAGAACCATATGAAACCTTGCACAACGAAGTTTTTCGGAACAAGGACGAACGCAATTTAATTTGAAGAAAATCGGTTCAGATTTAGATATAGCACCCATACGAATTTCACTCCCGATTTGACTCTTTTCACTCTAGATACCATATTTTTTAACAGATTTTCTTCAAAATTGGCAAAACATCTTATATTTTAACTACAAACACCTGTGGTGAAAATGTGTTTGATCGGTTTAGATTTATATATAGCTCCCATACAAATTTCGCTCACGATTTGACTTTTTGCGCTCTAGAAACCACATATTGTATCAGATTTGGCAAAACATCTTAAATTTAAACTAGGGACACCTATGGTGAAAATAGGTCAGATCGGTTCAGATTTTGTATATAGCTCCCATTCAAATTTCGTTATCGATTTGACTTTTTCCGGTCTATTAACCACATATTTTTACAGATCTTCTTCAAATTTGTCAAAATATCTTATATATCCACTAGATCCCGATTTCACCTTTTCCACTCTTTAAACCACTTATTTTAAAAGGTCTTCTTCAAATCTGGCAAAATATCTTATATTTCAACTAGAAACACCCATGATGAAAATGGGTCAGATCGGATCAGATTTACATATAGGTCACATACAAATTTCGTTCCCGGATTGAGTTTTTCCGCCCCAGAAACCACGAATTTTCACCGAATTTCTTCAAGATGAGCATAACACGTTTAGTTGAACTGAAATAACTTATTGTGAAAGTGAGTTACTTCATTCCATGTTTGGATATAGCCCCGATACAAATATACTTCTCGATTTGACAAATTGGGCCAGGTCATATTAGCCTATGATTAGTCGGCCCCGCCCGACTTTAGCCTTTCCTTACTTGTTTTTAATTTATAATGTCCACTTTAAGCGATTCAGATAATTTGAATAGATAATGAAAAATAGTTGTTTTGCGCATTCACGATAACTTTCGAATAACAATATTTTTTTCAAACTTAAATCAAATTCCATAAGCGAAATTGACACGCCCCTTCTGGTGAAAAATTTAATCCAATTGAACTTTCATCATATATTTCATATATATATTTGATAAAGTTTTTATAATCATTTTGAAGGTATGAAATACTGAGGATTTTGTCACGCCCCTTCTTGTACATCCTACAGAAATCACCCAAACCTTCGTACAATTAACCTACAAACATTCGTAAATCGCAACGAAATTTGATATTTGATAATATTTTTAATAGCCTGGAATATGTATCTCCCATATTTGCTGCACCCCAAAGCTTTGGGTTTAATAAAATTGATACAACTTCCATAGGAATTGTCCAAAGCAGTTATAATTTGATATTTGAAAAACAATTCAAACCTTTAAAATATTTATGGTTCATATCCCTAAAACCAATGTAAATTCTACACGGGTATTCGGAATATGTTATATATTGATATTTGATATCATGCATGACTCTATCAGCATGATTAGATTGATACATATTTAATGTCTTAAATTAAACCCATCGATGTATTGTCCTTTTTTCTGTATTGAAATGATTAAATTAAATCATTCAAAACTTTGTCAGTCTAAATTTTGAAAGGGTTAAGTTAAATCTTAAAAATGTTCCTCGATCTGCATCTGTTGTTCTACTTCTACAAATATAATCATATTTACATTTCGATTGAGTTCAGCATTTTGTATTCAGCTGATTCATCTCATCTCGGTTTTCACACTTTAATTGGCCACGTCGAAGTATTGTTCATTTCCAATGCCAAAGATATACGGCCGCTCTTAATTGGAGCAGCTAAACAATGGACATGGCTGTGTCACCAGAAATCAAAATGAATGCCCCATGACTAAATTTGGGACACTATCATCCGGCAAACGGCAATCCGTGTGTGTTATTAAGAAATATTAGTTATTCAAACGGAAATCCAGCATATTTACCGAATAAAAAAGTCAAATCTTGTAGAAAATGGAAGTTTGTTTAGAATGCCAACGCCAAAGCCAAAGGAAACGTACAAATGCCCGCACACACACACACGTGTATGCAATTTAACGCTTGAGCAGGTCATTCTTATGCCAATGAATTCAATGGCCAATACACGTGACTTAAATAAAACAAAAAAAAAATACATAAAAAGCTTTGCTCCGAACCACTACTCGTACGGCGATGGCGACGGTGGCTGCCGGCCAATGTCCTTAAATAGACATAAAAAAGCCAAAGTAAAACAAAAACAAAACAAAACATAGAAATTGACAACATTTATAAACTGACCAAAAGGACACACGGACACAGACACACAAACATCTATAAACTACGACAACAAAACAATGTAGCATTATAGCAATACGACTTCGACTACGACTACAACTAGGACATGCCTTTGTGTCCTGGCTGAAATTAGGCAATTTATTTTAAGCCAACCAAGCCAAGCCGTAAGAAGTACAACAAAACGAACGAACCGGCAGGAATATATAGAAAATCATGATATGCATACGATACTCGGGCCGTTGTACGACTGTAAAGAAAATTGAGTATTATCCTTGGTCCTCCTCCTCACCTTGGGCCACACCATCATCATCGATGCCAACAACTTAGGCCACCCGGTCGCTACGATGGGAGAAAGGGTGGGGGGGGGACGTCAAACAAGGAGGGCAAACAAGTTTGGTTTTTTAACTTGATTTTACGGTGGGCTATTAAGAATAAATAGCTATGCGTGATAAGAAAACGCAACTAGCTTGAGGCCTGTCTACACAGCAGAGACAAATCGAAAGCCCGGGGAAACCAACAGCAGCAACGACAACAACAACATCGAGGACTGTGAAAGGAGAACACACACATGAGGAGGAGTAGGCACCTTTGGGCAGTAGGCTGCTGCTGCTGCTTGGCTTCTGTGTGTCAGGTGTTGGTGATAGATTTGTCAATGTTTGGGTAATAAAAACATGTTCAAATCATTGGACGACCGAACGAACACTACACTAACGAACAAACGCCACTAAAGGTAGTTGTAGCTGGTGTCTTTAATAGGACGCACCACAGCACTGGGCGAGGATATTGGGGAGTGCTTTTGTTTGAAACTAAATGGGACCAATTCTAAGCTAAAATTATTTATTGGGGGCATTGAAATAATCTCTAGGAGAGATTTTCTGTCAACTTGATATAGAATGCCAGTCAAATAACACTGTCCAACAGCATTTTTGGAACAGAAGAGCGACGCTATATTTCTGACATGCTGGTCTGCGCTTTTTTACTGTGAATCAAAGTTTTCATTTTTTGGTCGAAGGGAAGATTATAGTAAGTCAGAAAAGTGTTGTCAGTTAATGTCTGAAAGAATTCTTATTGTCAGAAGTATGTTGTGCAATTATATGAGGATTATATTTGTGGAAGATCTTAGCCCTCTAGTTCATCTCTCTGTTGGCCAATTTTACTCTTTTTTCGAGAAAATCAAAAAAGTCCTTTCAAAAAGGATATTTAATGAATAAAATCTTCTACGAAAACATATGTTGTTCAGTGGGGGTCACCGAAGACACCAAAGTTGTAAATGATGCTCTTCCGCTTAAATAGCAAAATTACACGCCAAATTATACAACGAAATTACTAGGGTTCGTCCATCTGGAAGATCGATCATTTCCTACAAATAATGTGGGTATTTCAGTAGAGCACGGTAAACAAAAAATACAAATTGAATATTTTTTGCAAAATTTTCATTTTCGTGGCAGATATGGCTAAATTAATTTTGTATGCATGACATTTTTTACGATCTAACCAACGGATCCGGATGATTTTTTCCATGTGTATTAAGAACCATTGTCGATGGTAACATACATGTGCTCAGTCGCAAAAAGGTGCAATTTTTGCAAAAAAAAAAAAAAACAACAAAATTCAAGGTTGCCATTGTATTAATTTCATTCAACTTTCTCTGTTTGGGTTTCTAAAGGGTGATTTTTTAAGAGCTTGATAACTTTTTTTAAAAAAAAAACGCATAAAATTTGCAAAATCTCATCGGTTCTTTATTTGAAACGTTAGATTGGTCCATGACATTTACTTTTTGAAGATAATTTCATTTAAATGTTGACCGCGGCTGCGTCTTAGGTGGTCCATCCGCTTAGTCCAATTTTGGCATTTCCACGTTTTTGAGTAACAGAGACCCAATTGGTGCGAACGGCGACGAATCGAAAATTGGTGGTCATCATTAACACTGGCCGATACAGCTGCGATATTTTCTTCAGTTCGCACTCTACGTAAGCGTGTTGGTGGTTTAATGTCCAACAATGTAAATTTGGTGCGAAATTTAGTCACAATAGCCCGAATAGCCGCTTCAGTGGGTCGATTAAACTGACCATAAAAGGGAAGCGCGCAATGAACTTTCTTAACAGAGCACGCATTTTGATAATAAAATTCAATAATTTGCAAGCGTTGTTCGTTTGTAAGACGATTCATGATGAAATGTCAAAGCATACTGAGCATCTTTCTCTTTGACACCATGTCTGAAATCCCACGTGATCTGTCAAATACTAATGCATGAAAATCCTAACCTCAAAAAAATCACTCTATAGAAGAATTCTGTCATAAATATTCTCGCTATTTAGTCAGCAATCATATACCAAAACATATTTTGGTATTCCTATATAATAGATAGTAACGCAGGTTTTCCTAAAGGTACTCTTATTTTAGCCTGAATTTAGAAGCATAATTTTAAAAACGGCGATATTTTAAAAAAATTAAAATTTTCTATTTTATAAAAATACCCGAAATTCAATAACTTTTGTTCTAGTAGACATTTTTGAGTTATGTAAAAAACCGAAATTAGGCATGGATTATTTTGAGACATTAACATTAAAAATCGGGAAATCGGATATATTTTAGAAATAGGTCCAAAGTTGACTACTTTTCGATTTTAAAGAAAATTAAAATTTTAGTTTTTTCTTTTGTATTTTTTTGGTCTGTAATCAATATTTGATTTGAACTGGGACATTGCGAAGCCACTTGAAAAGACTTTTGATATGCTCGAAATCATGACCGTGGTAGTCTGCAGCCAAGTAATAAATGTCACCATGCCATTTGTAAATAAATTTGCATTCTATTGAATATAGATGCAAAATGGTCTTGAGCCAGGGCAATATTCCAGTTCAAATCTAAAATTAAAATTTTTATTTTTTGTGTTTATGTTTTTTAACATATTTTTACGTATTTGTTCATAATGCGAAGAAAAAATTTATTTTTTTTTGTATTACAGATTTTCAGGTTTTTCTGATTTTGAAAATTAAGAAAACGTAATTTCTTTTTTTTTTGACTTTGTCGAACTGTTTCTCACAAATTTTAAGAGCTTTTGCACTCAGATTTTTTTTATTTGAAATTGTGGTTTCTTTGCTTTTTATGGCGTCAAAACTATGTTTGTGCCAAATATAGTTTGTTTGTAATGAATATTGTAAAAAATATCCTTTTTGAACAAATGTCTGACTTAGTACCAACACAACTTTTTTCCTTCAAAAGCCTTTTTTTTGCCCAAAATGCAAGACCTTGACTTGCATGACATGTGGTTTCAACAAGACGGTGCCACATGCCACACAGCACGCGCAACAATAGACTTATTTAGAGGCGAGTTCGGTGAACATTTTATTTCACGTTCGGGACCGGTCAATTGGCCGCCTAGATCGTGTGATTTAACGCTTTTAGACTATTTTTTGTGGGGCTATGTTAAAGCTCATGTCTATACAGACAAGCCCGCTTCAATTGACGCATTTGAAGACAACATTGAAGCATTTATTCGTGAGATACCGGCCGAAATGTTGTTAAGAGTATGCCAAAATTGGACTAAGCGGATGGACCGTTTGGATAGTACCATTTTATCCCTCTATTCCCTTTATATCCCTTAAAAGTACGAATTTGAAAAAAATACTTTAACATATCTACTCAATTAGAGGAATGTACACACCGAATTTCGTGTTTCTAGCTGTTGTCGTTTAATATGTACCATTTTTATCCCTTTTTTGCCCCATTTCACCCCCTACAAATAAGAATCACTTTATGGTGCACGTTTTTGCTATAAGGGGAATGCGTATACCAAATATCAAGCAAATATAAACAGACATATTCAAAAAACATGCTTAACTACGTCAAATATTAGGGATTATTACGGGTATTTTTAGTCCTTGTGAGAGAAATTTTACCCTGTGGGCCAATTTCGCCCCGATTCAATCCCAACCGATCTACGACTTTAAGACGCATTTATAGAAAATTTGAACGTTCTAGCTTCTTTTTTTAGATGCTAGCGTCCTTGGAAATATTATTTAAAAAATGCATCAGCTTATTTGATATTTGTGGTACTATTTTTAATATTTATAATATTCTGCACTGGTACTGTTTATACTCCCATATGTGTGAATATGTGTTTCTGCCAAGGAATGTGTTTACGTGTATGCGTTAGTTATTGTATTATTTTGGTATGTATGTGCGTGCGTGTGTGTGGATGTTTTAAGCCTTAATATTACATGTTCCATACTAAAGAAAACTTTCTTTACGCCAACGACGTACGTTTCACGCATTTGTTTCGATCAACGACGGAATGGAAGTGGAATGGATGCGTGTTATGGTTTACTACAGGATATTGACATAGAAAGCAATACTCGCATACACACAGTGCTCACACACAGCTCGTCCTAACGTCATACCTTTTAATATTTCCTTAAACAGAATATATGCTCAATACATGCGTAAGCCAAGACGTGACTGGAAATATTCCGCAATATTAGAAACATAAAAGAATTAAGGATAAGCTCAATAAGAGAAGACGGACAGACAGTCAGGATGACAGGATGGCAGAGTGGGATGGCGAACATTTCATTTTTCAATGCTGCAATATCTTCAACTTAAAGTTGCGTTGCCATTTATTAAAAACCAAAAACGAAAAAATGAAAACAAGCAAATGAACAGAAAAATCCACCGGCAACAGCAGCAAAAAGCATCAGCAAAACTAAAGCGTTGTTAATTCATTTCTATGGAACGTACACACACACACTCGCACACATATGTTTCACAACACGCTTTCGCTCTCTGTCGTATTTTACGCTACGTTTTAGATTATGTCAGTGTGATAAGTTGAGTAAATACCATCACATAACCACCCAGAGCCAAACAACCAACAAGCGACGTGTTATTTGAAAGCATATGTTGTTGGAGAAACAAAAAAAAACAGCAACAAAAAAACGGGCAAGGAAACCCATATTTGCACCCTCTTCAATGTGAGTCTTTTTTTTTGCTTTGTTTTGGCGAATGTTGCCCTGTAAGTATGACACACTTGTCAGACGCTCTAACAAAGTAGTGGAGTAGATTTGCCACTCACTCACACACACTCACTCGTACTCAAAGTGCGGGTAGTTTGCAATTCTAGCTTAGCCAGGGGTCATCCAACTTGTGGCACGAATTTCTGAAAATCAACCAAAAATGGGCAAATGTTATATACAGATGCACGAAAATTAAAGCTTAAATTAGCAGGATTCACCTTGTATGGGGGTCACTATTTATATTGTAATTATTGGCAACTCTGTGAGTGATCAGGTGCCAGCTGATATTTCCAATGGAAAGTTTGATTAGACTTGCCTGTAACCTTGTTTATAAAATTTTGCCTTTTGCCATAGTAGTGAATATATTTGATAATAGGTCCAAATTTCGTGTGCAGGGGCCACACCTACTTTTAACTACCGTCCATTTTTTGTACAACTACTCACAATAACAATGGAAAAAACTTCTGTACTGAGGGTACTCTTCTAGTATCCTAAGGTTTGATTTATAATGAAAAACAAAACACACAAATTTGAAAGTGAACTTAATTTTTTAATATCGGTTAAAAAAGCAATTTATGGCATTTACTGTTTGAAAATTATATCATGTAAATGTTGGTCACGACTAAGTCTAAGGTGGTCCATTCGGAAGGTCCAATTTCGGGCGACGTAGTGACTGCTGACGGACCTGGCAATATCTTTGATTTGTGACGCCACAGGACGTAGGTGAGGTCTTGAGGGGAAAACCGGTGTCCCGACATAGTCTTGTAGAAGACGGGCTTAGTGGTTTGGACATTCTTGTCAGTGATCTTTAACCACTGCCTAAACTTGGGTTATTTCAAATATAGATGCAAAATGGTCTTGAGCCAGGACAATATCCCAGTTCAAATCAAATTTGTAATTTTTTCTGGTTGCATACAGAAATATATTTTTTATATAACATTATCAAATATTAAAAACAAGTAAGGAAAGGCAAAAGTCGGGCGGGGTCGACTATATGATACACTGCTCTTTCTATCGGAATACAATTCAATTCAGTAAAAAAGTGAAACGGGAAAATTTTTTGTATGTTTCCTAATCACAGGCTAATATGACCTGGTCCAATTTGTCAAATCGAGAATAATATTTGTATCGGGGCTATATCCAAACATGGAATGAAGTGACTCACTTGCACAATAAGTTCTTCCAGTTGAAGTATAACGTGTTATGCTCAATTTTAAGAAATTCTCTGAAAATACGCGGTTTCTGGGGGAACGAAATTTGTATGAGAGCTACATATATGTAAATCTGAACCGATGTGACCCATTTTCACCATAGGCGTTCCTAGTTTAAAATATTCTAGAAAAATAAATTCTGGAGCGGAAAAATTCAAATTGGGAGGAAAATTTGTATGGGAGCTATATATAAATCTGAACCGATCTAACACATTTTTACCACAGGTGTTTTCAGTTGAAATATAAGGTGTTTTGTGAATTTTGAAGAAAATCTGTTAAAATATGTGGTTCTAGAGCGGAAAAATTTAAATTGGGAACGAAATTTGTATGGGAGCTATATATAAATCTGAACCGATTTAACACATTTGACCACAGGTGTTTCCAGTTGAACTATAAGATGTTTTGCCAATTTTGATGAAAATCTGTTGAAATATGTGGTATCTAGAGTGAAAAGGGTCAAATCGGGAGTGAAATTCGTATTGGGACTATATCTAAATCTGAACCGATTTTCTTCAAATTAAATAGCGTTCGTCCTTGTCCCGAAAAACTTCGTTGTGCAAAGTTTCGTTTGGTTCTGGCTACAATTGCGACCTGTATCGTGATTACAAGAATAGATGGACAGACAGACAGACGGACGGACAGACGGACATTACTTAACCGACTCAAAAAGTGATTCTAAGTCGATCGGTATAATTAACAATGGGTCTTTTTTGGTATTACAAACAAATGTACAAAGACATAATACTCTCGTGGAGTGTCCATCTATTCTTGTAATCACGAACCAGGTCGCAATTGTAGACAGAACCAAATGGAACTTTGCACAACGAAGTTTTTCGGTACAACGACGAACGTTATTTAATTTGAAGAAAATCGGTTCAGATTTAGATATAGCCCCATACGAATTTTACTCCCTATTTGACTTTTTCCGCTTAGAGACCACATATTTCACTTGATTTGCTTCAAATTATCTTGCATTATCTTATAATTCTACTAGAAACATCTGTGTTGAAAATGGATTAAATCGGTTCAGATTTATATATAGCCCCCATACAAATTTCGCTCCCGATTTGACTTTTTCCGCTCTAGAAACCACATATTGTATCAGATTTGGCAAAACATCTTATATTTCAACTAGGAACAAGTATGGTGAAAATAGGTCAGATCGGTTCATATTTATAAAGAGTGATTTTTTTGAGGTTAGGATTTTCATGCATTAGTATTTGACAGATCACGTGGGATTTCAGACATGGTGTCAAAGAGAAAGATGCTCAGTATGCTTTGACATTTCATCATGAATCGTCTTACAAACGAACAACGCTTGCAAATTATTGAATTTTATTATCAAAATGCGTGCTCTGTTAAGAAAGTTCATTGCGCGCTTCCATTTTATGGTCAGTTTAATCGACCCACTGAAGCGGCTATTCGGGCTATTGTGACTAAATTTCGCACCAAATTTACATTGTTGGACATTAAACCACCAACACGCTTACGTAGAGTGCGAACTGAAGAAAATATCGCAGCTGTATCGGCCAGTGTTAATGATGACCACCAATTTTCGATTCGTCGCCGTTCGCACCAATTGGGTCTCTGTTACTCAAAAACGTGGAAATGGCAAAATTGGACTAAGCGGATGGACCACCTAAGACGCAGCCGCGGTCAACATTTAAATGAAATTATCTTCAAAAAGTAAATGTCATGGACCAATCTAACGTTTCAAATAAAGAACCGATGAGATTTTGCAAATTTTATGCGTTTTTTTAAAAAAAAAGTTATCAAGCTCTTAAAAAATCACCCTTTATATAGCTCCCATTAAAATGTCGCTCCCAATTTGACTTTTTCTGCTCTAGAAGCCACATATTTGAACAGATCCTCATCAAATTAGGTGAAATATCTTATATTTGCTCTATAAACAGCCATGGCGCAAATGGGTCAACTCGGTTCAGATTTTTCCGCACCAGAAAGCACGAATTTTCACAAAATGAGCTTAACACGTTATATTTGAACTGGATGAACTTATTGTGAAAGTTAGTCACTATATTCCATGTTTGGATATAGCACCGATATAAATATTTCCGATTTCACAAATTGGACCATGTAATATTAGCCTATGATTAGGAAACATACAAAAATTCTTCCCGTTTTCACTTTTTTACCGAGTTTTATTCGATCTATTCTTGTAATGAAATTACAGGTCGCAATTATAGTCCGATCTTAACAGATATTAGCACAAGTATGTTTTGTGGATCAACGACGAATGCTATTTAATTTGAGGCATATCTGTTCAGATTTAGATATAGCCCCCATACAAATGTAGCTCTCGATTTGACATTTTCCGCTCTAGAAACCACATATTGAACCCGATATCCTTTAAATTTTGCAAAACATCTTATAATCTAACTAGCAACAGCTGTGGTGAAAGTGGGTTACATCGGTCCAAATTTAGATGTAGTCCCCATACAAATGTTGCTCCCGATTTGCCTCTCTAGAAACCACATATTGAACCCGATTTTCTTTAAATTTGGCACAACATCTTATAATCCCACTAGAAACAGCTGTGCAAGAAGTGGGTAAGATCGGTTCAGATATAGATATAGTCCCAATTGTCTGTTTTTGAATTAGCCAGTTTTTTACGATTTTAGTGCTATTTTTTATAAAAGCCGCCTTAACTTCAACATTTTTGGTTTGATTTCTGACTTTGAGGGCCGCAGAATCGCTAATTATGATTTTTTGTATTAATTGACCTATTATGTACTTTTTTCAAGATTCTTATTGTCAGTTCGATCTTTTCATGCACTCCATAATCTTTAGCTTCTTACTGCACTTTTGATCAAATTACACTAAAATCTATGGCGGCAAGACAAATTGGCCCTCAAGGTCCCGCCTTACATTACATTAAAATAATTACATTTCTGAAATGCGTGCCGTCACCTGGTCAGACCAAGTCACATCCGAAAAAAAGTAAAAACAGATTGCATCTATATCTAATGGAATCTCTATTTGTATCTGGACATACATGCACGCCCGCTTATACATTCCATTCGTATTGTGCGAGTCGAGGTAATAAAGCCAACAAATGACAGTAGGTGTCCGTCCAACAGTCACTTCGTCATTACGTGCATTACATTGCACACACCAGAGTTACAAGCCGAACCATAATTATCGGCGGCGGCGGCGCTGTTCAAAATGGGTCGGCGGCGGCGGCTTTCGGCTGATTTGCCGGCTCGTTCAGTCATTCGAATACCCCTATTTATTTGACAACTTTGGGAAAATGGAAGGAACAATTTTCTGTTATTTTTTGGCAAGTAGTTCAATATTCGTTAATATTAGCCAATGTTCCAATAATTTAATATTGTTATTAGGGTATCCAATTATTCGGACGTTTATGTTATTCGATTTTTCGTTTATTTGAAAACAAAAAATTTCCAATTAATCGAATAATGAAGTCGAGAGTTATTCGATTAACCGATAAATCGAACAATTATATAAAATAAAAGAGTTATATAGACAAGACACGGCAGTTTACGGGTAGTTCAACTATATATTGAACGTTTATTATGTATCTGATTTTATTTAAAAATTGTAACATCAAATTCTAAATTCATTAGAAGTTGACAAAAATCTTAATATCTTATCAAAATAAAGAACCTTCCCTTAAATGAGCATAATATAAGAAGTTATCCATTGACTTTTTTCGAATATGGATCATATGATTTATAACAGAACTGACTTTATTATCACGGTGTTAACCTCAATTTTTCTATGAATTTACTATTCTATGAAATTACTATTCTTTAAATTTTAAATTATTCCGAAGCTATTGGCCAGTTTTTGCTATTTTTTAAATGAAGTCGGATAAATCGTTATTTTAATATCTGTGGAGCATACAAATCAAAAATCGAAAAAAATTTGGTTTTATATTTGGTGTACCCAAATGGAGTAAACTGGCTATTCAAAATCAATTTATTGTACAAAGCATACGACGATTTCATTAGTTTTTAAATGCAAAACTTATAATATCGATTAATCGATTATTTGGGGCAATTTATTCGAATTATTCATTATTCGAAAATCATGATTTTTTATTATTCGAACAAATATTTGACAAAAATTATTCGATTAATCGAATAAAATTTAATCGGTTGGATACCCTAATTATTTTTTGGGAGAAGGAATCCATTCCCAAAATGTATAATATGAATAAATTTAATAAATATTTTTGCAATTACAGCTTTTCATGTGAGACATATTTGACCAGACGTTCTTGAATATCATAATCCTTCCAAAGACACACTAAAGAAGCACAATAGATATTGTTATTTATAGGAACACGTGAACACACGTACTGGAATTGACTTATATAAATGCGACTTTTAAATCAAAATACAATCATTCAACTTTCTATAGACGCCATCATATAGTGGGATACCAAATTCAAAGAAAGATCAATATATTTCACAGCAATAGGTTGTCTAAGTTGGCATTTATATATTCTTTTGTAATTTTAAGTGGGTTGTCTATTTTGGTAGTAAGATTTAACTGAATTAGAACTCCGTCAAATCACGGCGGCGTGGTTGAAGTCGATATGAGTCGATGAAATCGGCGGCGTGGTTGAGTCGATTTGAGCCGATGGAATCGGCGGCGGCGCGGCTCGTGCAGAAACATGCGGCGGCGGCGGCTTGTCGGCTTAAAATCGGTCGGCTTGTATCTCTGGCACACACAATACAGGAGCGCTCCATGAGCCCATGGTATGTCACACCACTTGTTTGTATTGTACATTAGGGTGAGTTTTTTACAAAAAAAAAAAAATTAAGAAAAAATTCCGCCGAAATATGATTTTTGCTTCAAATATTTCATTTCATCGTGATTTGCTCATAGAGTTGAAACAAATCTCAGACTGATCTTAAGAAAAGTTTTAATTTAAATGCCTAATTTTAAATTTTCTTCATTTGAAAATTTGCTCATTTTATTCGAAACAACGAAACACAAGTCGAAAATGTTGCACAGATTTAAAATTGAAATATATTGATTGGAAGTGGACTCAAGTAATAAATATAGATGCAAACTAGTCTTGAGCCAGGAGAATATCCCAGTTCAAATCAAATATTGATTACAGAACAAAATAACACAAACTAAGAAGTATTGAAATGTATTTTAAAAGGTAACATCAAAATTTCATCATATCATTCAGCCAGACGGACGAATATTTAGAATCAGTACCAATATCTCAACAAGAAAAATTAATACAATTTTTTAAATGTGAAAATTACAAAAATTTTCAATACTTTAAATCAACTTCCGAAGGAACTTTTTGGCGCCGGAAAAAATCATTTTTTAACGTATTTTTCATTGTCTATTCGGTTTGTAAAAAACTAACCCTATTGTACATATGTATGTGTGATTGTGTGTGTGCAGGAATCCCAAATGTTGTTGACATTTCATGTGCGAGAATGCGGAGGATATGTGCGGATATGTGGATGTGAATGAAAAAGCATTCGTAGATTTGATGTATGCACCCCTCACGAGATGTGATGCTGCTGCTGTTTTTTTTTTCTTTTGGAATCGTACGAAAATGCGTTACGCTCCTCATTTACACATCGACGTGAATGTATGTGGATGTGTACATGTGTGTGGGTGTGCGTGCGTGAATAGTTCATTGGATATCCTGCTACATCCGTCGCCGCCGCTGTCATTGTGCTCTTGAAGAGGATATGGATGTACGGAAAAAGGGTGTCATTCACACACACATACACACGCGTGTGCACACACTTCCAGACCATTAATTTACAAATAAACTTTGTCAGTTGAGTTTCATTTCGCTTCGTTTCGTTTGTATTGGCTTAGCTGCCCAAAAGCGGAGTGTAAACATTTTTGAAGTGCGTGTTTGTGTTGCAACAAATTGTCGACAGTGGCGATGGAAAAAGAGTTTGAAAATAATCAATCAAAAAATGGAACATTCACTTTTTCACTAAATTTAAACGAAGGAGTTATAAAGGGTGAACAGTAAAGGGTTATTTATTCGAAGTTTTCCGAAGAATCAGAGAATCCACATGAATCTATGAATCCATATTGAGTTAGTAGACTAATCAAAGTTATTCATTGGCAATTAAAACTTTTAGTAAAAAGCCAAGCCTTTTTGACATCACCATTTCTTCGAAATTTGGTACAATAACTAAACTTTTTAAAATATTTTATTTTTAGAGGACGAAAAAATGATTATTTTTTCAAAAGTTGGGGGCAACTATTGCAAACAGCCTCATAAAGGGCTTTAAAGATTTCACTTTAAAATTTCCTCCAAATATCGTTTCTGAATATGTCTAATGATTGTAGTTCGGTTGGGATTGAGAATGTTCGATATCGGAAGGGAAGAATAAAAATTTCGTAACAAGGTCCGGAAATACCCCTAATATCTCCTAATATTTCGACTATTTAACTATTTCCGTGGATTTATCAAATATATTTGACAATTCATATAGTTGTTACTTAACGGCCATTGACGAACGATTCTTTTATATTTGTATACCCTCCATATATTCATTCTGATTATAACACCTTGAAATATTTATCGGAGAAGTATATGTATTCTGGTCGTGGTAAAATTCTAATACGACCTAGCCATGACCGTCTGTCTGTTGAGAGAAAGCTAGCCGACGAACGAAATGAACTAGGAGGTTCAACTTTTCTCTAAATGTGTCTTATGGTTGGGATTGATAAGTGGGCGAACTTGGTCCAGAGGGAAATTTTTTTCCCTAACAAGGACTGAAAATACCCCCTTAATTTTTAGACTATTTATGATTTTTTTTTAATTTCTGCTTGATATTTGTAGCGAACATCTCTCTTGTAGTGTAAAAGCACCAAAAAGTAAATAAAAGCTTTTTCAGGCAAAAAAGGGATAAAAATGGTACCGATGATACGACAATAGCTAGAAACATGCACTTTGGTACGAACATCCTTCTAATTGCGTAGATACGTAAAATAGATGGATTTTTCAAAATTCGTACTCTTAAGGGATACAATTGGAGAAGAGGGATAAAAATAGTACCAACCAAACCACTGAAGTTGAAATCATGAAATTCGGTGTATCAATCAATCAAACGTGTGCAACTGTACTAATGAAATTTGGTGTGTATATTTATCTGACAGCGGTGACGCGAAATATAAAGAGTTCTTTCGATATTCGTACCTTCAGTAACTCAATGGGATTAAATTTGGCAACAATCACACGGCTGTAGCTAGAATCATAATTATCAGTATTTGCACTTGTTTGTTTACGCGAAGCGGAAAATAACAGTTACGAATTTTTCTAAATTCATACTTTTAAGGTCAAAATGGAAAAAATTATAGGAACTAGGTACTGTAACATTGAGTCTTCAATATCAGAACTTTTCCTATCAAAATGGTACAAACATTCAGGCTATAGCTGGAATCAAGAAATTGCAAATGGGGAAAATCGAAAAATTTGAGGGAAATTGTTTCTATTTAATAATATAGGGTCCGCCATCTAACGTTTTTCTTTTCAACTATTCAACCGTTGGACTATTATTTGTGGGGTGCCCGAGGCAGCCATTTGAATGAAATTATTTTCCGGAAGGATTGTACTTTCAAATAAAAAAAGAAATTTGAGAAAATATTCAGTAGTTTTTTAATAGCATTTTCAGAAAAAAGGTTTTTTGGCGGACCCTATATTTAGATAATATTTATTGCTGCCTAATGTTCACTTTTTGATTCCACTTGAAGGTTATATACAGCAGAGGACTCTTAATATTAATATGTAAAGTTGAGAGCCTCTAATAATGTGGACGCCTTTTTACTTGTTGGTAATACAGCTGAACAATTTTGGAGACGCTGCTGTGGTGTGTGTCTTTCCATGATAACTTGCCAAACGATACTGAACAAAAATGACAAAGCAGTTTGGTATGAGTCATGCGTGATCTGTCAAAAAAGCCTATTGAAAATCAAAACTCACGATGAATCACCAACTAGTAGAAAATTGGATGATGTATGGAAATTTCAAAAGGTTTTTTTTTTCGATTATATTTGCCACGCTTAATAAGACCACAAGCTTGATTTGAACTGCCGAAACTGTCCTCTTTCATTTTGTAACAATATCGTGTTTCTAGCACTTATGCATATTGCATATTGCAAAATATTTTCAAATAATTATGTATATCCGCCAAAAATATTTACTCCTTTTAAACACGAACTCAAAAATTAACAACTAAAAGTACAACCAGGCTTGCGGATGTGGGGATTTGTCCCCAAAAATGGAGATTTTATGATGGTTAAACGGACAACAAATATGAAATGGGGCCAGGGTATGTTTGTGGGGATTTCATTAAATATTTCGGAGATTTTATGGGGATATTCGAAGTATATCAATATTTGATGCGATTTATTTTTTTCAACTTGTAATTCAAAGCCATCGGGCCAATTTAAAACAAATTACAAAATGTATTTGTAACAACAAATTTAGTATTTGATTTGAACTAGAATGCAAATTCAATTACATATGTCTCGCTGACATCTATTACTTGGTTGCTCACTACCTTTATCATGATGTTGGTCGGTGACGACCATCTTCCGAAGGCTATGCTGGTCAGAAAATAAATTATAATTAGGATATAATAAACGAAAATGTCATCGACAAAAAGGCGCATTTAAATAAATTTGTTATAAAGGATTTTATGCAATAAATATTGAAACTCCAAATTCGTATAAACATTCGCTTTCATCCAACAAGACATCATCCGACACATTACGATTTACATACATTTGTGGGATTCTCTGTAGAAAGTCTTGTTTTTTAATAATTTTTTATTTTTTTTTTAATGTAGAGATAAGTATATTTAGATCAAGGGGGTGGTTTCGTTTCCTCATTTTTGCGCACGTAAGTTTATACAAAATAATTTAATTCCAAAAATATTCTTTTTGACAATAAAAAAATAAAAAAAATATATATTTAATACTAGCTGAACCCCGCCCGCTTCGCCAGGCAAAAACACAAATGGTAAAATTAAAATCAGGTTTCATATTGATCTTATCATATTGATATTATCGTGGTCAGTAATATATACGTTCCAATTTTCAGCCTTCTAGCTAAAAGACACTTTTGCCACGCCCCAACTACCCACCAAACGAAAATTCAAACTCCAGCATCATATTTATCTTTCTTGTGGTCAGTAATATATACGTTCCAATTTGCAGCCTTCTGGCTCAAAAAAACACTATTGCCACACACAAAAAATGAAAATCCAAATTTCGGCATCATATTTATCATTCTCGTGGTCAGTAATATTTATGTACCAATTTTACATCCTATGTCCTTCCTTGGGCCAACACGATTTCATCAAGCCCAAAATCGTGAAAATCAGACGATCCGTTATAAAGTTTTGCGTGTTCACACGGACGGCATTCTCTTTTATAAATATAGATTTTATAGAAGAACCCGTAGGTCGAATTCAATGAAATAGAAAACTTTTTGTATTTTGAGTTACTGGGTTTTTTTCGAGACAATTTTGGGGACAAGGAAAAAATTCATCTGACAAGCCTGTTATATACACTCCACCTCTCTCTTTATGTTTCACGTCCAAATAGGCAGAGTAACGTATAGACCGAATTTCATTATTCTACCTACAGCGGGTATTCTATCTACACCAGAGTATTATGTCTTTGTGCATTTGTTTGTAACACTCAAAAGGAAGCGAGATAGACCCATTGTTAATTATATCGATCGACTTAGAATCACTTTTTGAATCGATGTCCGTCTGTCCGTCTGTCTGTCCATCTATTCTTGAAATCACGATACAGGTCGCAATTATTGTCGGACTGTAACTTGAAACTTTGCACAACGAAGTTTTTCGGTAAAAGGACGAACGCTATTTAATTTGAAGAAAATCGATTCAGATTTCGTTAGAGCCCCCATACGAATTTCACTCCCGATTTTACTCTTTTCATGCAAGATACTACAGATTTTCTTCAAATTTGACAAAATTTCCACTAGAAATACCAATCGGTCAGATCGGTTCAGATTTTAATTTAGCCCAATACAATTTCTCTCCGAATTCTTCTTTATCCGCTCTGGAAACAACATATTTTATCAGATTGTCTTCAAAACTGGCAAAACATATTATATTTCAACCTGAATCACCTGTGGTGAAAATGTGTTAGATCGGTTCCGATTTATATATAGCTCCCATACAAATTTCGTTCCCAAATTGAATTTTTCCGCTCTAGAATCCACATATTTTAACAGATCTTCTTCAAGTCTTGAAACAAATCTTATATTTAAACTAGAAACACCCATGGTGAAAATGCGTCACATCGGTTCAGATTTACATATAGCTCTCATACAAATTTCGTTCCCCCAGAAATCGCGTATTTTCAGAGAATTTCTTAAAATTGAGCATAACACGTTATACTTGAACTGGAAGAACTTATTGTGAAAGTCAGTCACTTCATTCCATGTTTGGATATAGACCCGAAACAAATATTATTCTCGATTTGACAAATTGGACCAGGTCATATTAACCTGTGATTAGGAAACATACAAAAATGTTTCCCGGTTTCACTTTTTTACTGAATTGAATTGTATTCCGATAGAAAGTGGAGTGTATCATATAGTCGGCCCGCCCGACTTTAGCCTTTCCTTACTCGTTTTTCTTAGATTATGGTACTACTATACCGAACTTTTACAAAAAAATCGACAAAAAAAAACTAAACAAAAAAATATTTTATTTTAATTCGAAAACGTAATATTTCCTTAGCAGAAATGAAAGAAAACACAAAATATGTTCTCTAGAAACTTTATATTGAAATTATTATATGCTTTCCAAATAATTTAATTTTTTATGTTATTCAAATTATCTTAAAACATTTAAAGTTGGCATTATAAATAGAAATGTTTGTTTACATCACCACACATCAATGTCAGTGGATATAGTGTGAATTAGACCACATTCAAAGTAACACTAAAGACAATTTTGGTGTGCATAAAATGAGAAATGTCAGTACAACGGTACATTTTTTTAGAATGTCAATGAGAAAAGTACTCAAATTAGAGATCTGATAAAAAAAAGAAAAAAACAAGTAAAAACGGCGTTAAGTTCGGCCGGGCCGAACATTATATACCCTCCACCATGGATTGCATTCCACAGAGGTTGTAGGTTTTCGTAGAAGTCAGTAATATTACAGGAAAATATAATTTTTTTAATATAGCCAAACCAAATACAAATATTGAAAAATTAATTTTATAAATAAATATAATATTTAAATTATTTCAATCCACGCTTATATTCTTATATTTATATTTTCAAAAATATTTTCAAAGCCAAAAATACTGGTAGATAGTGGGTGCTACAGTTGGTTGTATTTCCTTTCTATTTTAATTCCAAAAGTACAAATTTTCATCCATTATCAGACGTACATAGTGCAAAATAATCTCACTTCATGATTCAACCAATTTTTGCCGTAAAAGAAAAAGTACGAATTTGGAAAAAAAAACTTTTTATTTTGCGTGTCTATGCAGTCAGATGATTCCAGCTGCGCCTATTTGGTTGGTACCATTTTTACCCCCTTGACGTTTCTACGCAATTAGAATTTCATCATTCTAGCTGTAGTCGTTTAGTTGGTACTATTTTTATCCCTCTGTACCATTGCATCCCTTGAAAGTACTAATTTCAAAAAATTCGTCTATTTTCCGTGTCTACGCAGTCAGAGGAATGTATATTCCGAATTTCATGTCTCTAGCTGCGGTCATCTGATTGGTACTATCTTTATCCCCTTTTTTCATTTTAACCCCAAAAAGTACGAATTTCGAAAAATCAGTTTATTTTCCGTGTCTACACACTCAGAGGAATGTATACTCCGAATTTCATGACTCTAGCTGCGGTCTTTAGATTGGTACTATTTTTATCCCCTTTTCTTCATTTTACCAAGTAGTACGAATTTGAAAAATCCGTGTATTTTAATTTCATTATTCTATGTACAGACGTTTGGTTGGTACCATTTTTATCCCTCTATTCCTATTTTACCCCCTAAAAGTACGAATTTGGAAAAAATACTTTTATATGATGTCGCTACTCAGTTAGAGGAATGTACACACCGAATTTCGTGTTTCTAGCTGTTGTCGTTTAATATGTACGATTTTTATCCCTTTTATGCCCCATTTCACCCCTACAAATAGTATATCTCATTTTTTTGGATTTTCGACTTAGGCCACTATATATAAACTTTATGAGTGTTAAAAGGTGTTGCTGACAAAATGAATACACACTTCACCCTAATGTGGAGGGTTAAAAATTAAAGGGGAAAACATGAATTGTATGAGTGAGTTCAGTATCGCTTAGCTCTCAGATGGCTTTATGTCAAGCCATCTGAGAGGACGAAATATACTGAAAATCATCATTAAATAATCCAAACTTTATTTTAAGTCGATATTAAAATAGCTCAACCCCACCTTAACTAAACCCATCATGTAAACATCTGCTTATTTATTCCCGAAACTTTTCAAGATACGTATCTCCACATGCTACTCCATCTCTGATAAAACTTCAATTCAAACTTCTCCAATATATATAACCTATAAAAATGCAATCAATGCCTAACCTGAAAAAGCCAATTATTCGCTTCAAAACCAATGATCACTCCTCACATTTCCGATACCAGCACTCAAGCAAAACCAATTTCAGTTTGTTACTCCACTTGCATAGCCACACCTCAGCCGAGCAAACAAAAAGATGTCTCCTGTTAAAGTTGGATTTGCCGTGCCTTTTATCTTTTGCTTTTAACAGTATTTAAATTGCAATTATTTAATGCCCCTTAAGGACCTTCACTCATTATGTTAATTTACTTTTCGACAGAGTTGGGCTTTTTTCCCAACCCTCCATCTCCACCTCTCCACGACGACAACGAGTGAAGAGAACTTTCAACAGACAAGTAAAAGTAGTTGTGACCGACCTAGACCGACAAAAGGTGCACAATGGGGGAGGAGAGGATGGCGATGATGCTGATGCTAGTATCGCTGTATCGTCTCACTTGCTATTGTAATTCAAGATTTATGTGACATTCAATGTTAATTGAGCCGATAAATTGTATGAAAAATTTTCTAATTTAAATCAAAAAAGCCAACTTTTACCAACCTCATGCAGCAGTGGAGTGGAAAAATGCGGGGCGGAAATAGTAAATCTCCTTTCTCGGGAAGGCCACGCCGAGTTTATTCGTTTCTTTTGTAAATACTTTGTTACATAATTTAATTACTTTTTAAGTTAAGCCATAAATTAGCTGTGCGCGAGTCTTCTTCATCTTCAGCGTCTGCCACCTCCGCTTACGCCTCCGTCTCCTGCGTGCCAGGACTCTATTTAAATGTAACCAAAGTTCATTTCTTCGAATGCCGACTGCCGACTGGCAACTGCAGGAACAAAAAGCGAAATCAATGCCTGCTCTCTCTATTTGCTCGTTTGCATATTTTCCTAAGAAGAAATTTAAGTTTGCTCCTTTACGCTGTAAACTAGTAAATACTCTGGGCGTGTGTGTGTGTGTGTTCTTATTTTATAGCCGTTGTCTTGGCCGCACTTTGTGCCGTATCATAAAATGGCATCGTGTTGGTCGCTGGAGTCCTTTGAACGGAGAACTTTTGTGAAATTATGCACTCCTTTACAACGGCATTTACGTTGAATTCCTTGGCTGCTGCGTCGTCTGCTTCCGACGGAAGAGAATAGCACAGCAGCGGCAGCAGCAGTATCTGCTAAATGTTGCCATGGCGTTGGACCTCTAGAGGCATTTTGTTTATCTTAGCATGTTCTTAGTCTCACAGACAGACGGACGGACGGACGGACAGACAGACATTTGTGTAGCATGAGATTGTAAAATATTTTAGCATCTTTGTTAAAGTCATGGACGATGATAGGCAAAGAAAAGGTTTCCACAGAACAAACAACAGCTCCCTTTGTGCTGCTCTTGCCTCCGAAAATGGCAAAGATTTCCGTCGACATGCTTTCGCTTTGGCTTTAGCACGGGGGCAGTGGCAGCGTAATAAAATGTTTGTTTGTTTGCTTTTTTATTTGCAAAATATTCACTATTTAAAATATTTTCCGAGAGAACATAAATTTAGAAATTAACTTAAATACTTCACCGGTTGTGGTGGGGGGGTGGTGAAGGTAGGTTAGTAAAAAGAGAGATGTGTTCATTTTCAATTTATACCAATTAAGAGCCATCAAGTATAAATAACTCTCGCCTTTGGTATTTTGTTTCCAAATATGTGGACCAATTCATTAAAAGCTTTGAAATTAATTCACTGAGATTCCACAACATAGTTTGAAAAGCATAGAAGGCTACATTCCTGGACAAGTATTTCAACGAAAGAGCCTGTGCTTGAAAAGTAACAGTGTACACCGGTACGTATACGCAATATACGAGGGAATATCAATCATACGCAAACATGTCCATGCAGTTATGATCGACCCCCTGATTTTGTATGTAAACCGCAAAGGGAACGTTCGCGTTATTGTCTGTATGTATCGTGTACGGGGATAAAATGGGGGCAGAAAGGGATAGACATCGTAAATTCGTCCTGACTAAACGGCAGTACGGCACTTACCATGCAGACCAGCTACAAAAGGGGCTATTACCAAATTTATACTTTTAAGGGAGGAACGAGCCAAAAAGGGATAATCATTGTACCAATTTAAGTATTGCAGCTTTATTCGTGAAAATTGGTATGTAAATTCGTCTGACCATGTATTTCTCTGACAACGTAGACTTGCAACATAAATGGATATTTCGAAAGTTTTAATTTTAAGGGCCGAGCGGAAGAAAAAATTTATAAAAATGGTACCAATTAAAGTGTTGTAGCTAGAATCGTGAAATTCAGCGTGTACATTTCTGCGTCCAAGTAGACGTGCAACATTAATGCATTTCTTGGAATTTATACTTTTAATGGGCGAGCGGGATAAAAATAGTACCAACTAAATTATTATAGCAAGAATCGTGAAATTTGGTATGTTAATTCCTCCGACCATGTAAAAGCGCATTAAAATTGGATTTTTAAAAATTCAACATGAAAATAATTGACACTTGACAGACAAAAATAAGTTTACATGCAGAGCAGCAAATGCACCAAGAATTTACGGACTCCCCAAAATTCACAAATATGGAATATCTCTCTTAACTCCCCGGCCTATGGACTGTGCAAATATATAACCAACACTTTAAAGAATTTAACAAAGGACTCGAAATATAATGTAAAAGACGCCATAGACTTCAAAAGCAGAATCCGAGGTTTACACATTGACGATGACGAAGTACTAAAGAAAGATTTTTTTGAGGTTAGGATTTTCATGCATTAGTATTTGACAGATCACGTGGGATTTCAGACATGGTGTCAAAGAGAAAGATGCTCAGTATGCTTTGACATTTCATCATGAATAGACTTACTAACGAGCAACGCTTGCAAATCATTGAATTTTATTACCAAAATCAGTGTTCGGTTCGAAATGTGAAAATCCGGTTTTTTTATCGACAAATTTTGTTCAGCGATGAGGCTCATTTCTGGTTGAATGGCTACGTAAATAAACAAAATTGCCGCATTTGGAGTGAAGAGCAACCAGAAGCCGTTCAAGAACTGCCCATGCATCCCGAAAAATGCACTGTTTGGTGTGGTTTGTACGCTGGTGGAATCATTGGACCGTATTTTTTCAAAGATGCTGTTGGACGCAACGTTACGGTGAATGGCGATCGCTATCGTTCGATGCTAACAAACTTTTTGTTGCCAAAAATGGAAGAACTGAACTTGGTTGACATGTGGTTTCAACAAGATGGCGCTACATGCCACACAGCTCGCGATTCTATGGCCATTTTGAGGGAGAACTTCGGAGAACAATTCATCTCAAGAAATGGACCGGTAAGTTGGCCACCAAGATCATGCGATTTGACGCCTTTAGACTATTTTTTGTGGGGCTACGTCAAGTCTAAAGTCTACAGAAATAAGCCAGCAACTATTCCAGCTTTGGAAGACAACATTTCCGAAGAAATTCGGGCTATTCCGGCCGAAATGCTCGAAAAAGTTGCCCAAAATTGGACTTTCCGAATGGACCACCTAAGACGCAGCCGCGGTCAACATTTAAATGAAATTATCTTCAAAAAGTAA
Source organism: Polietes domitor (assembly GCA_947397865.1). Classification (NCBI taxonomy): domain Eukaryota; kingdom Metazoa; phylum Arthropoda; class Insecta; order Diptera; family Muscidae; genus Polietes; species Polietes domitor. The sequence continues at coordinate 9,193,690 of OX377619.1, forward strand.
ATGTCATGGACCAATCTAACGTTTCAAATAAAGAACCGATGAGATTTTGCAAATTTTATGCGTTTTTTTTTTTAAAAGTTATCAAGCTCTTAAAAAATCACCCTTTAGTATCATTTGATGTTATTTCTCTGTTCATTCCTGTACACTTCGCAATTAAGACGATTGAAAGAAAATGGACGAGAATAAAAGACTTTACAAGTATTCCGAAGGATTTATTCTTAGAATTGGTGACATTTTGCATCAAGGACACTAGATACTTTAAATATGACGACAAAATATATCAACAACGAAAAGGTATGACGATGGGATCTCCAGCATCTCCAATAATTGCTGACAACTCACTGGATAAGATGATGTACAAACCACGACTATTAACGAAATATGTTGACGATCTTTTGGCAATCATTAAGGTAGATGAAATTCAGACCATGTTACAAACACTCAACTCGTTCAACAAACAGATACAGTTCACAATGGAAAGGGAAGATAACAACAAACTATCTGGACTGTATTATTCATCGACTAGGTTCTCGACTTAAACTTGACTGGTATCGAAAACCTACTGCTTCTGGTAGACTTATCAATTTTAACTCAAAACATCCTAGGAGAGTAATAATCAACACAGCGACTAATTTCATTAACAGGATCTTATCTTTAAGCGACGCAGAATTTCACCAAGACAATATACTAAAAATTAAGGACATACTAAAAAAGAATGACTTTCCCACACAAACAATAGCAGACTTAGTAAAAAATATAAATTCGGAAAAAGTGCACACCACAACATATACCAAAGAAAACGACAAAATATTCAAATCTTTGACCTATGTAGCGGGGTTTTCTGAAAGATTTCGCCATTCAAATTTATACGACAAAGAGTAATACCAATTAGCACTTAAGACGCATGTTGCAGTCAATAACCTTTTTAGCAGGATAAAATCTAGATTAAAAAATTAAGATAAATCGGACGTAGTTTACCAAATTACATGCAACGGGGACAAGTCCAACTTATGCCAAAAGGTATATGTTGGCACCACTAAGACTAAATTAAAGACAAGACTTTCTTCGCATAAATCTGACCAAAAAGCAACAAATAGACCACTGTACTTTGACGGGTCACACGCCGAATTTCGACGATGTAAAAATATTAGCACAAGAGAACTACTACAAAAGCAGATACACTCTTGAAACTTTACACATAATTGATGTTCCCTCTGACAAGAGAATAAATTACAAAACTGACACAGACGGCTGCGCTCACATATACAGACACATTATTAAAAAGCATAAATGTAAGCAAAAATAATTTAGTTGACAAAGACTGGTTGTGCGGACAAGTTACTGTCGTTTGTACGTTATATTCATAAAAGTAATTATTGTCATAAAATAATTGTTAAGTGTTTTTGTATATTTAATGTTAAAAATATTTGTTTTTATAGTGACACCCCAGAAGATGATTGACGAAGTCAATCGAAATATTGGGTATTTTTAAGTAAAAAAATAACAAAAACACATCATCGTTGTTTTTTTAATTACATGACCTCAAGCCGGACAAAAAAAAAAACACCTACACAATTTATTAAAAGGTCAACTATCCAAAATACATCATTTTTAAAAATTTTTACTTTTAAGGTTTACGAAGGACAAAAAAGAATAATAATGGTACAAAAGGGTGATTTTTTAGCTATTATCTTTTTGGAAACACTAGTTTAAACAGCTGACGCACGTTTCCTGTTTGGTTTCACTGTCAAACATCTTCAGTTTGGTCTATAATTTAACCATGAATCGTCTTACAAACGAACAACGCTTGCAAATTATTGAATTTTATTATCAAAATGCGTGCTCTGTTAAGAAAGTTCATCGTGCGCTTCTTCCATTTTATGGTCAGTTTCATCGACCCACTGAAGCGGCTATTCGGGCTATTGTGACTAAATTTCGCACCAAATTTACATCGTTGGACATTAAACCACCAACACGCTTACGTAGAGTGCGAACGGAAGAAAATATCGCAGCTGTATCGGCCAGTGTTAATGATGACCACCAATTATCGATTCGTCGCCGTTCGCAGCAGTTGGGCCTCTGTTACTCAACAACGTGGAAAATTTTGCGGAAGGATTTAGGTGTGATGCCTTTCAAACTATAGTTGGTGCAAGAATTGAAGCCGAACGACCTACCGCAACGTAAAATTTTTGGTGAATGGGCTCTTGGAAAGTTGGCCGAAGATCCACTTTTTACCGAAAAATTGAGTTCTGCGACGAAGCTCATTTTTGGCTCAATGGGTACATAAATAGGCAGAATTGTCGATTTTGGAGTGAATATCAGACAGAAGCATTGCAAGAGCTACCAATACATCCAGAAAAAGCCTGGAAATGCCAAAATTAGACTAAAATGGACCATTTGAGGCGCAGTCAAGGTCAATATTTGCACGAAATAATCTTCAAACATTAATTATATGGATCGATTCAAATAAAGATTTCATGAATTTTTCTGAATTTTATGTGTTTTTTTTTTTTTTGAAAAACTTTCCTATGGCTTTTAAAAAATCACCCTTTAATTATTGAAAAAAACAACACTAAATATTATTGATTGAACATCCGGAGTCGACTCCGGAGTAGGAGTCCAAACATTATAAAATGCTGAAGTCGAAGTCGAGCAATTATGCCCTGGCCAGTATGATTTTTTATTTGAAACAGAAACCACAACTATAAAGATCCGGCAAATAATACAACAAACTGTATTCAATAAGATTTAATTCTTCCGCTGTCCATATCGTCACCAGAAATCCAAAAAGACGTAACAAGCATTTTCATAACTTTACAGGAGAAGCAAAAAACCTTGTAAAATCTTGAATTAACTTAACCAATTAATGACTTTTTGTTATGAATGGTTTAATATTTGACGGCACATTTATTTGCAAAAAAAAATATTTATATTCTCTTACTATGGTCGTTTTATGTGTGATACGTTTGCTTTGGTCTAATGCAAATTATGAAGAACATTGTGAGTCACATGTTTTTCCTTAATTGAATGGTTTTTATACTACATTATAATACAAAAAGATTTTTAAATATATTTTTATAAAGACAAATTTATTAGAGGAAACTTCAAGTAACAAAAAAATTATTTTTTTTAGATAAAGTAATTCATAGTTTGACTGAAAATAATTTAAACAAGTAAAAACGGCGCTAAGTTCGGCCGGGCCGAACTTTATATACCCTCCACCATGGGTTGCATTCCACAGAGTTTCGAGTCGAGTTTCGTAGTAGAGCAGTAATATTACAGGCAAATATAAATTTTTTATTATAGCCAAACCAAAACAAATACAAATATTGAAAAATTAATTTTATAAATAAATATAATATTTAGATTATTTCAAACCATTATTTATTTAAAATCAAAAAATAAATATTCTTATATTTGTATTTTCAAAAAGTTTAAATACCATAAATATTGGTTGATAGTGCGTGTAACAGTTGGTTGTATTTCCATTCTATTTTAATTCCAAAAGTACAAATTTTGAAAATCCATTATCAGACGTACATAGTGCAAAATAACCTAACTTCATGATTCAACCAATTTTTGCCGTAAAAGAAAAAGCACGAATTTGGAAAAAAAACTTTCTATTTTGCGTGTCTATGCAGTCAGAGGAATGTATACACCGAATTTCATGATTCCAGCTGCGCCCATTTGGTTGGTATCATTTTTACCCCCTTTTTCCATTTTAACCCCAAAAAGAAAAAATTTCGAAAAATCTGTTTATTTTAAGTGTCTACGCAAATGTATACGCCGAATTTCATTATTCTAGGTGTAGCCGTTTGGTTGGTACCATTTGTATCCCCTTTTTCCATTTTAACCCCAAAAAGTACAAACTTCGAAAAATTCGTCTATTTTCCGTGTCTACGCAATCAGAGGAATGTATACGCCGAATTTCATTATTCTAGGTGTAGCCTTTTGGTTGGTACCATTTTTATCCCTCCGTACCCATTGTATACCTTGAAAGTACGAATTTGGAAAAAAAAAACATTTATTTTCCATGTCTACGTAGTTAAAGGAATGTATACACCGAATTTCATGACTCTAGCTGCGGTCATTTGGTTGGTACTATTTTTATCCCATTTTTCTATGTTGACCCTAAAAAGTACAAATTTCGAAAAATCAGTTTATTTTCCGTGTCTACACAGCCAGAGGAATGTATACTCCGAATTTCATGACTCTAGCTTCGGTCATTTGATTGGTACTATTTTTATCCCCTTATTTAATTTTAACCCCAAAAAGTACGAATTTCGAAAATTCAGTTTATTTTACTTGTCCTTGCAATCAGAGGAATGTATACACCGAATTTCATTATTCCAGGTACATCAGTTTGGTTGGTACCATTTTTATCCCTCTATTCCCATTTTACCCTTTAAAAGTACGAATTTGAAAAAAATACTTTTATATTATGTATCTACTCAATTAGAGGAATGTACACACAGAATGTCGTGTTTCTAGCTGTTGTCGTTTAATATCTACAATTTTTTATCCTTTTTTTGTCCCATTTCACACCCTACAAATAAGATTCACTTTATGGTACACTTTTTTGCTATAAGAGGAATGCGCATACCAAATATCAAGCAAATATAGACAGACATATTCAAAAAAAATGCTTAAATACGCTAAAATATTGGGGATTATTATGGGTATTTTTAGTCCTTGTGAGGGAAAAATTTTTCCCTTTGGGCCGATTTCGCCCCGTTTCAATCCCAACCGATCTACGACTATAAGACGCACTCATGGAAAATTTGAACATTCTAGCTCCTTTCGTTTAGATGCTAGCGTGCTTTCAACAAACGGACGGACATGGCTAGGTCGTCTTAGAATTTTAGGACGATCAAGAATATATATACTTTATAGCGTCTCAGGTCGATACTTCAAGGTGTTACAAACGGAATGACAACGTTAGTATACCCCCATCCTGGAGGTGGAGGGTATAAAAATAGTATTAACGTAACTTAAATTATGGTTCGAAAGGTAAATCATAGTAAAAGTAATGACAATCCGTCGGAAGCAGGGATCTCAGATTATTTTGTACCTCTATCGCCAAATCATTTGTCAGAAATCGGCAAAAACCGCCAAATTTAAACAACTTCAGTTTTGTTGAAAAAAATCGACAAATTCCATTTTATATTTAGTTCTTGTAAAAAATGCATGGAATTCAGATATTATATGTTAATTGAATATATTCAACATTTTATTATTTTTAATAAAAATTAAAAATTGTCATTAACCTTGACCTAGTTTAGGCAACTCATAATGCAGAATACACTTTCAACGCAGCGATTACTGGTTAAAAACAATTATCATTAAAAATATTATTTTTCTTCTTTATGAAGCAGTTTCTAATAGTGAGTTGATCTCTTTCTCCCGTTTTCATGGGCCAATGTCTCCTAAATATTATTTTAGGTATTTGAAATTAAACGAAAAAGAAACAAATCTGAATAAATGCATATAGATGCATTTTGAAAAATCTGTGTTCGTTCAAAAACAGCGTCTACATTTATTAAAGTTTTTTAATTATTATTATTTCTCAATTCTAAAATGTACATGGTTTGTTTACAATCGACGGGAATATGCCTTTTTTATCTTTAAAATAAGCCTTCATTCACTGAATTGTACCTACGCGTTTTCACACAATGCCATTGGCAATGTTCCTACCTCGAACCTTTTTTCTTGATTTTACTAATTCTCAATTGATCATATTTAAAAAAACTTTGTTCGTCCTCTATAAATCAAATATTTTATTGAGTGCAGTTATCGTATCATGTTGCAAATAAATCGGAAATGGTAATTTAATTTGATTTGATACAAATTGTAATATATTTCTCTGCAGAGAAACGCCAATATAATAAAATCGAAGGACAGATTTAAAATTTTCTAAAATTAGCCAAGAAAATCGCTAACTATTTTATAAATCGCCAAATCGAAATTAAAGTCACCAAACATATTTTAAATTCGCCATATTTGGCGAGAATTCGCCATATCTGACAACCCTGGTCGGAAGCAATAATTTAAGATCTTGCAGGTAATCCCATTTCTTTTTGGAGATTTTTACTCTATGTGAATGTAATTGGGAGGGTCCAGGGTAATCTAATAGTTGAACTGTTCGTGGTGGAAGCAATTCATAATCGTCCAATATGTTTGTTTTGAAATAAATAGTCTCAGATGGAGCATATGTCACTCAAAAGAATCAAGACAATAGGCAACGCACATGTTGTTTTGTTTGTATAATTGTGATTGTTGTTACGTCTTTTTGGAATTCGCCTATAAAATTGTGAATTTTGGATATTGAAGTGTAAAATTTTTCAGAGATATGTATTTTAGGCTATTTCACCATAATCAATCAAAAACACGATTTTGGAATTTTTGATGTTTGGTCATTTTGGATTTCAGTTGACGATATCTTCCAATTTCAATTCGGTCTATGACGACTTACATATGCAATAAAAATCATAATCTGTCAAATTATTTGCCTGTAAACTTGTTGCTAATTGCCATTAATCAAGCATCCGTCAACAAAAGCCGATGAAACATGCAAATATTTCGGTATCCTTCAATCGATTAAAACTACATCATCATAGGCCACATCATCAAGTCAATTTACAAGATGTAAACATCTTCTCTGAGGCTTGTCAGTATGTACACAACAGTACAATATTACAAACACCGCTCGATGACCCTTCATCAATCGGAAACTAATTATGCCGATTAATTGAAGATTGTGGCAGCTGCCACATTTTAAATTTCAATCATAATTAACTCAATTTAATGAGTTTGCACAAAAACCATTTTCTTTAGGAAGTATATAGAACCTCAAGCGTTGAATACTCTCATACTTTCGATGTTATGGTTATTGTTTTTACAGCTAATACTCGTATGTAGACGGGAGTATTGATTATTTAGCCATAACAATTGAATGTTAAATGATTGATAAATAATAAATGCTGCAATAATCATTAATAAATATTACACAATAAATGTTGAAATCACTTCGTATTCTTTTACCTTTCCACTCGCATGTATGTATGTAATACTGCGTACAGACGAGACGAGACGAGTCGGGTCGAGTATTATCGTAAATTCCATCCAACATTATCCCCATAATAAATGTTGCATGCCTCCGAGTAATCTATCAAATCACATTTCAAATAAACACCGATACATACTACATGAAAGTCTTCACACACACATGCACATGTACACATACAAGTACACTCATGCGAAACATCTTATTTATAAGAACGAGTATGTCAATACATGTCCGTATGCGTGTGTGTGTGTGATGATAAATAAATAAAGAAAACGTTTATAAATAATTTAGCAAAACAATGTTAAAGTGTACCGACCTCTGAACGCTGCACAGTGGTTAGTAGGTGATAGAATCTTGAATTCATCAAAATATCAAATAACTAATAACAAGATATAAATTAAATTTTCTGGTGTTGGGATCTGGAAAACAGTGAAATTTAAAAAATTTAAATTAAAAAAATATCACTGTCCAACAAATTAAAACTTTTTAAATGTAACAGAATATCGACCATATAACTCAGTAGTTGAGTAGATCATTTTTCTAGACTAAACTTATAGTCCAGCTGGTCCGAGTTTCTTTTTACAGTGGATACAAATTTTCATTTTTTGGTCGAAGGGAAAAAAGTGTTGTAAGTTAATGTCTGAGAGAATTCTTATTGTCAGAACTATATTGTGGAATTTTATGAGGATCATTTTAGTGGAAGATCTTAACCCTCCAGCTCCTCTCTATATGGGTCAATTAGACCCTTCTTTCGAGAAAATTTAAAAAATGACATTTACTGCCAGACCCACGATGTCAAAAGAAAATCTATGCGAACGAAAGCCAGTCACTCACTTTCGCATCAAAAAGCGACCAGCTATCTTCTGACGTTCGCATAGCCTTACGTGTTGTGAGTGAATGAAAATTTTGCCAGATCAAAAAATCCACAAATAATCGCAAGTATACCAAGAAAAAAGCGTTAAATATCTAAATTCTAACATATAATAAAAAAAGTTGACACATCTTTTTCTCAGCTGAAATATCTGAAAACAAAATTCGAAAAAATAATAATGCAAACAATCAATATTTGGGGTTGTTTTTGTGTGTAGTCGAAAAATGTAAATTTTTCCAACGCGCACATATTTTGGAGGAATGCTAATTTCGAGATCCCCGTAGGCAGCTACTGGGCATCTCTAATGTTCTTGAGATGATCAGAACATACTTATTTCACATATAAATGCATATGAACATTAGGATGGGTCACGAAAATAAATTGCAGCGGTAACCCCCCAGAAATGAAGACTGGATTGTTTAATGATGATCTGCAAAATATTTCGTCACTTGGTCAAGGCATCTGTGAGCTAAACGCTCCTGAAAACACCTCTAACAATAATGTTTTTCCAGTGTAACTTTTTTATGTTGAATTTTTGTCCAAAATTTGTTCATGAATTAATAGACCCTTGGAAGCTCTTTAAATAAAAATTGTTATTATTGTCTTAGAATAACTCATTGGTCGTATTATTGGACGTTTAGATTGGATTTTTGTGGTTAACAGCAAAAAACTCTTGGAAACATGTTGAAAGAGGTGTTATGAAAAATAAATAGAAGAAACCAATACCTTTTGAATGATTCCTAAATGATGAATATTGGACGAAAAATGAGGTCACTGACTCCATGTGTTGTAAAATAATTTAATACGGGAGATGGATTTTCAAAGCCAAAATGTTCGAACTCTTTTTACAAAAATGAGCGCTGAGGAGTCAATTTCCATCCGATGTTCATCATTTACACACCATTCGAAAGGTCTTGACGGTTTCAGTTGTCACTACGAAAATACACTAAAAAATACACTAAAAGTAGTAAGTCGCAAAAAAAAACAGCTGCAATATTAATTATTAAAATAGTAGGTTATTCTAAATATGATAGAAAGTTACGCGGGTATTTCTAAAGGAACTTTTCACAATTTTTGACTTTACTACAAATATACTTCATTTACAATAAATAGGTAAGAGTCAGTAGGCTAAACCGACTTCTAGATAATCACACTCACACTCAGAAAACATATGCATGGAAGTTATAAGAACTTACATTTTACTTATGGTCGCAAACAATCCTAAAGACATGATCAAATATCAACTCATAGAGGATTTCAGGCACCAGTATAGAAGATATAACGTATTTAATTCTTAGGGTAATTTGTGTGGGTGATACTAGAAGGGGCGCCCAAAGCATATATATTTTCTAGGTTTGGAGTCAATATAAACAAAAATTCAAACTAATCAAATTGCAACTAATTTCGACAATCCTAATGGAAGCTATACTAGTTTTATTTCGGCCATAGCTTATACCCAATTTGTGTGGGAGGTACAAGAAGGGGCGAGGCAATTTCGCCCTTCTACGATCTTAAACTAAGTTTGGTGAAAATATTATCATGTGCAAATGCGGTACTTTATCGTACGTCGCACAGTATATTATCAGCTCTCAACTTTCATGCGCCCAAATTTCGACTTTACTGATTGAATTTTGCAAAGAACATTCCTATTAAGCATATTCTAAATGATTTGGCCAATATCGAGGCCAACTTAAGCTGTGGATGCATTTAAACTTCATAAATGTTAAATGTTGTTCTTTTAAGACAGCGGTTTACCTGAAGGTTGTATTTATTTTATTCTACAGAATAAAACTATATACGCGAGGCCGACTGATGCCTCGTTATTTACAAATATTGTTAAACTCTTGTCTTATTTATTCATTTTAAAAAGAATATTCTGCTTATAGCTGCCAACATCGATTTAATTACTGAAATGATAAAACCTTCTAAGCCAAAGATGAAGCAATACTTTCTTCGTTGCTCTCTGTTAATGTATTTTGGAAAATTTATTTAAAGCATTCTTTTAAAAGTAATAATAGCCGTTTGTCATCGGTAATAATAATTTTTATCAAAAATCGTAAAAAACTAAAATTTTTATTTTTGCGTGTCACTGAAAATTTTCATTTAATTGTGGATTTTAATGAAATCACTGGTAATGATTTGTATTAACATATATATTAAAATTAGAAATTTACTACGTGTTTTCATTTTCACTTACATGGGAGATAGACGTGGTTGCGGGCGGATTTAAACAAAAAGTTGTTTCTGATCTTATTTGAGGATGTGTGCGAAATTTCAAGGTCGATACCGTATATATAGTGATTTGTCTATGGATTTCTTTTCGTTTACTTATCACTAAACTTTCTCTTATTTGATTTTCATTCAGCATTCCTTACTTGCTTTCATTAGAAGAAATCGCAAGTGTTGTAATGATCCTAATAAAGAGTGATTTTTTTGAGGTTAGGATTTTCATGCATTAGTATTTGACAGATCACGTGGGATTTCAGACATGGTGTCAAAGAGAAAGATGCTCAGTATGCTTTGACATTTCATCATGAATCGTCTTACAAACGAACAACGCTTGCAAATTATTGAATTTTATTATCAAAATGCGTGCTCTGTTAAGAAAGTTCATTGCGCGCTTCCATTTTATGGTCAGTTTAATCGACCCACTGAAGCGGCTATTCGGGCTATTGTGACTAAATTTCGCACCAAATTTACATTGTTGGACATTAAACCACCAACACGCTTACGTAGAGTGCGAACTGAAGAAAATATCGCAGCTGTATCGGCCAGTGTTAATGATGACCACCAATTTTCGATTCGTCGCCGTTCGCACCAATTGGGTCTCTGTTACTCAAAAACGTGGAAATGCCAAAATTGGACTAAGCGGATGGACCACCTAAGACGCAGCCGCGGTCAACATTTAAATGAAATTATCTTCAAAAAGTAAATGTCATGGACCAATCTAACGTTTCAAATAAAGAACCGATGAGATTTTGCAAATTTTATGCGTTTTTTTTTTAAAAAAAGTTATCAAGCTCTTAAAAAATCACCCTTTACTATTATATTAGTCTTTAGTTAGAGCTAGCTAGAGCTATAAAAAATGGAAGAAAACAACTTTTTCTACTTTTTTGGGAGAAAAAAAGGACCATGTTCCTAAGGCACAGTTTCTACATGGAATTCACAGTCATAATAATCGCAATTACCTTAAATTGAACATATAAGCGGATCACATATATATGATCAAATATATTTCGGAAAAAACAATGGATATTTTTTAATATCGTTTTCATGTTTAGAGAGACAAAATACATCAGAAAATGTAATACATAGTCATTCGGCAAATTTGTTGTCACATAGTGTTATTATTTGGCTATTATTGTTTTCAAAAATGTATTATAATTTATATTTCCAAAAAGTTGGGTGCCGCCTTTGCTGGTAAACTCAAAAGAATTTGGATTTGGGAGAACTTGAGAAAACATACTACAAGGATGTATGGATGGCAGTGCTACGAAGAGAATGAAGTAGAAAACTGTGGAAAGTGATATTATTGTCGAGTAGAACAGGAATCTGTATTTGATATTTTCCAGACACCGTCAAAATCTTGAGTTATGGGTAAAAACCGAGTTTTCGTAGCCTGTAACTTAGTTGATTATCGACCGATTTTAACTTTTTCTTCAGATTTTAATACAAAAACTTGGATCTTTCGATAGATATATAGCTTATTAAAGAAAACTTAAGAAATGTGTGTGCTTTTTTAAGCAATTTTTAACCACTTTTCAAATTTAGCAATGTTTTGCATATTATTTTGTTTTGTAACAGTACCACTTGTAAGTTTACTTTAATAACACGTTTATTAGGGAGTAAAACGCCGCTTTGTTTTTTTAAAAATCCGTTAGTTATAGAAGGCTGAGTTATAGAAGTTTTTTATAAATACAAAATTCCAGTTCACACATCTCATTATTTTACGAATTGAATTCCAAAAAATACCTAAAATTCGTCAATGTGATAAAAACGATTAAAAATCTTAAAAATAAAAAAAAAACAAATTCCCAAAAGTGGGGAAAATGTGTTCCAAACTTGGGGATTTTTTTTATTAAAATGGTCACCATTCATTTTACCATTTTTATCTGTTTTGAAGAATTTGAAGTGTTTTATTTTACTTAAATTCGAATCATTAAAACTTGAAAAAATAGTAAAATGCGTCAATTATGGCCTTTTTGTGACTTTTTACTATCGCGCCAATAAATTTAAAAGATAACCTGTAATTTAACAAAATTTAATTCAAAATGTCCCCTCATTTTGTTCTGCACTTGAGTTTGAATTCGCATTCATTTAAACAAGAGAAAAAGAACATATTATATATCGACAGTCATTGGGCTGCCCAACACGCGTGTTATGGAAATTCAATTTTTGAGCACGGTTTCTTATGTGTAGGAGAAAAAGCGCTACCTCTGTGGTAGCTAGTAAATTTCAAAATTCAATTAAAAATGATAATTAAAATTTTAAAAATTTTGTTTGAAAATGTCAAATGATTACAAAATAATTGAGCGGGACACGCTTATACATGTATATAGTTTGGTTTTGAATTACCTTAGGAATCGATTTAGCTGTCTCCATACATCTGCCTTCAATATTGTTGTTCGAATGTATTTAGATTTTGAAGCCGGACTAATACGTCATCTGAAATTGAAAATGACGAAATCCACATTCTCATAAAAACCGTTCAATTATGAAGATTATATTTTGTTTATAAATTAAATAATGCAAATATAAAAAATATCAAAATCTATATGTTATTTAATTCTCAAAATATGAAAAAAAAAATGAAGATTTTCGTTTTAAAATCGTTATTTTTAAATGAAGAAGACTAAAATGTTATCATCTAATGTATTTTAGTGAACCGTACTGCACTGAAAGAAAAACGAACGTAACCGGAACGAAATTGTACGTTGCTGCAACGAATTTGTTCATTGAAAGTCAACCAACGTCGGCGTTCGTTGCTGCAACGAACAAAGTTTCGTTGATGCAACGAATCTTGATTTAATGGAAATCGTAGTTTGGCAACGAATATGTTCGTTGCTGCAACAATGATGTTTCATTGCTGTTTCATGTTATTCCGTTGCTGCAACAACTCTGATTCGTTACTGCAACAACTCTGTTTCGTTGCTACAACAACGCGGTTTCCTTGCTGAAACAATGTGGTTTCGAAAATATTCGTGGCATTAAATTAAACATTTTCGTTGCAGCGAAATTTTGATTTTCAAAACCAAAATTCGTCCCGGCCTCGAACGTTTTTCTTTCTTTCGGTTTAGATAATTTAGTTCCATGATAACCACCAGCAGTGACTTCGAAGTGATTATTCGCAACAGCAGTTCAACTACTTGAAGCAGAACTCCAACAACGTGAATGAGAATTACTATCGAATACATCCCAAAAGCACACACACACTAGAAAAACATATAATTTGTGTGTCTCTGATTGTTGTACCAACGAATAAATTGTTGCTGCAACGAATGAGTTGTTGAGGCAAAGTGTTCCACCCAAACTCCATTAATTTTAATAATTTTTGCAAAATAATATGGATTTGTATAAAAACAATGATCATAATCAGAAATTTATAGATTCTTTGTATTAAATAATGTTTTGTAAAATGTAAACAATGAAAGAGAATATTTTCGTTGCATCAACGAATATTGAATTGTTGCAGGAACGAAACTACGAAAAGTACGAAAAATCGGTTTCATACCATAAACGTACATATCGTTGCAGCAACGTGTCGGATTGTTGTGGGAACGTAATATTTCGTTGCAGCAACGAAATGGCAATAACGAATCTGATTCGTTGATGCAACGAACGATTATTCTTTCCGTGTGTAATCAATACATAACTCGATTTGCGATTTTTTGTTGTTACGTCTTTTTGCACTTTTTGAAGTGCCCATATTATAGCTGATGTTAGTCAGCTATATCTAAACAAATCTAAGTTTATTTTGCAAAATCTTATCACGTCGCCCTCTGCTTCCAAAGTCGTTGGATACTTTCTTATATGACGCTAATGTTTAAGTACGATTATTCTGTTAATTTTAATATTTCCCAAGATCACAGCATGCGAATTGGCAATGAATTTTAGTGGTTATGTAGTTTGTATTTTAATATATTTTTAATATTCACTAAATTTAAATTATTTTACCCCTAAAAATTATGTTAAAATACTTCCACGAAAGATGCGTAAAATTTATATCTTCAACAGGCTTAAGTAATATATAAATCCAAAATTATTCTATAATCCTCACCGTTTTCTCCACAATTTCGGTTCATACACATTTAGGGACTCTACACATTTCACAGTGTCACTGTGTCTAGTTTTCGTTAGAAATTCAATAGAATTTATTAAAGTTGCCATATGTACAAAACGACAGGGATATGTTTATCAAAGCAAAGCACACAACGAACCGAGAACGATTTCCAAATTCATATTAAATTCAACCACCACCCCCTCCCCCAAAAACGTCTGGAGCTAGACAAATTTAAACCTAAATGTATTGTATTGTATTAAAGAGAAGGGCATAGAACATAGAGTGAAAAAGAAAAAAACGAAAAGATGGTAAGCCATAAATTTTCGGAAATTGCTGCCGATGTTGTTGTTGCTGCTGTTGTTGTTCTTGTTGTCATCATTATCAGTTTTCTATAAGTTAAAATAAAATGTCAAAATAGCATTACCGAAGTAATTTTGTTAGGATTAAAGCATCATTTTGTGTGAGAATAAGTTAACTGACACTCAGTCGCTCGCACACCGACACCGACAGCTACACAAACCCTGACAGATAGACCAACGCAAAGGCAGCCAGTCAGTCAGCCAGTTAGACAAACAGGACGAAGGACGCACACACACATAGCCATAGACAGAAACACTCAAATATACAACCATTAGATAAGCACTCGAACAAATGTTTTGCCGCACAGTAGGGGAGAATTTGCAGAAAAATTCAAATAATGAATCGAAACTGTGCAGTCAACTTTTCGCTTCAACAATAAAGGTGTCACTTGCCTTTTTGCTAATTTTGGGTTCTGATGAAGACTTCAGCACAACCTTTGGTCTTAACCAATATAAATGACAACACATTTTTAAATAATTTAGAAATTTGTATACGCTATTCAACGACTAGAATGGAAGGAAACTTATAAGTCATTCTATGTCAAGCGAAACCTCGGTCGCTGCGAATAGATTAGATTTTTTTCACGATTTATGACCAATTCAATAGTGAAAAAATATAATTTTTAAAAACGTGTGTTCATTCAATCGCCTGTAACTTTTGAAATACTTGACCGATCTTAATGTAAAGTGTGGTTAAATTGTAAGGGCCGATGTTGAATGTGAACCACATCTAAACGTCAAGTTTTTTCTGCATTTCATTTGACTTTTCTCAATTTCAGACTAAATCAATTTGAACCATGGAAAGATACACAATCGTTCAACGCGTTAAAGTTATGAAAATGGGCGTTCAAATCAAAATGCATATCGTGATTTTTTTCGGTCAATTTAATCGTCCAAATGTGCGTACAATCGTAAAAGTTTTAGCCACCCGGGTCTGTAGGAAATATGTAGGAATATGAAAACGCCAGTGCATGCTCGTACAGCTCGTACTACGGAAAATATTGCTGCTGTTCGGGATAGTGTGGCTGAAGAGTCGTCCACCTCAACTGGTCGTCGTGCCAACAATTGCACATTTCACGCTCGTCGTTGATGAACATTATGCATAAAGACTTATATACATGCTTACAAGGTGCAATTGACTCAAGAAATAAAGCCTCTTGACTATTTCAAACGTCGTCAATGGTCAGAATGGTGGCAAGAAATGGCAACAGTGGATGATCAATTTTCGAAGAAAATCATCTTCAGTGATGAATGTGTCTCACCTTTCACCTCAGTGGATTCGTCAATAAGCAGAATTGCAGCATTTGGGCGAATGACACTCCAAGAGTGACTGTCGAAAACCCAATGCACCCACCAAGAGTGACTGTTTGGTTCGGTTTATGAGCTGGCGGCATCATCGGACCATATTTTTTCCAAAATGAGGCCGGTCAGACAGTTACTGTGAATGGTCTTCGCTATCGTGAGAAGTAACGAACTTTTTATGGCTCGAATTGGAAGATATGGATGTGGACGATATGTGCTTGCCACACAGCTAACGAAACAATGGCTATTTAGCGCGACAAATTCAAAGGACGTGTTATCTCACGTGGTGGCGATGTCAATTGGCCGCCAAGATCATGTGATTTGACACCGTTGTTCAACGGAGTTATTTAAAAGAGTTATTTAAAAGAAAAGGTGTACGTCGATAAGCCAGGAACAATTCAAGAGCTAAAGAATGAGATAATTCGGCACATTAACGGCATAGAACCTCAATTGTGCCTCAGCGACATCGAAAATATGGACCAGCGGATGGAGGTGTGCCGCCGAGGTCGCGGCGGCCATTTGGCCGATATTTTGTGCTATAGATAATTGAACCATACCAACATTATAATAATAAAAAGAAATGAAAATAATTTCCTAAATAATCTGTGTTTTATTAAAAATCCACATCGGCCCTTAAAATTAAACCACCCTTTACTATAACTTGTTTTGAAGGCAATTTCAATTACTTTGGAATAGTATTGCCGGATATATTTTTTAAAGTTTTTACAATTGTATTTCTAAGTAGTTGATGAAAAATTTTATTTTTTCGTAGCCATAAGAAAAATATATTTTTTTCCACTTTCTACTTTTTATTGGATTTTTAATTGTGTTTAATTAAACTACTGCAAAAACGATCATTCTGATTGATTTTACAAAAGAAAAATGAAATAAGTTCTTAAATAATAGAAGCCATCATTTCACCATTTCCAAACTTACACAGTCAAGTCTTAGGACACTACTTAAAGTTTCCAAAAAATGTTGTAATCATTTCGAAAAACAAAATAAAAGAAATAAAACTGTAAAAACATTAAAAAAATAACGCGGCTATAATGGTATTCAATATTTCAAAAGAAATATAAATTTCATTCAAACCCCTTTTTTAAAAAAGCATTTTTTTACTGTTCAACTTGAGCAATTAGTGCTGTTAATAATACTTTTGACTAATCGAAACTACTCGATAAATTTCAATTGAATAATCGATATTTTTATACCCACCACCAAGGAATGGTGCAATGACTAACTTTGTCTTTCCGTTTGTAACACCTTCATTTTGCTTGGGATAAACACGTATCGCTTATGACAAACAAACCGTTTGCGAAAAAACATTTCGCAGGGTTTGCGATAAACATAAATCGTTTGCGGTACGCGCAGTTAGTAGTGCCACCTAAACTGTTTCATTTTAAAACTTTTCTCCTCATGATATTAAAATATAGGATGACTAGCAGTTCCCGCTACTTCGCACGCGGAAAGCCATT